>JBAMCJ010002999.1:0-77770 GCA_037075205.1 Drosophila prostipennis | reverse complement strand
CCTTTGAGAAATATAAAAAGAATACTGAGCGAGAAAACAACATCTGCAATTTCAATCTCTGGTCTTTAATGCACTTAATATTTTTTTACACTCATTTCGGATTGATCTTTGCACACTCATTATGTTATGTTTATTAAGTTTACTCAGTAAGTACTCACCGAACACGTCCGACTTCCACTTGCGTATTGCACTAACTAAGTACATTTCTGCATTTGAAATCATCTTCCTTATCGCAGGAATCTACATTCCGTAATTTTAATCGCGATATTTACTTTGATTTTACTTACCATCGTTCAGAATATGCTCAGACATAAGAGCTTTTTATGAGCCTATGTTAAGAGAGCACCAAATGTCCTCCGAAAACGCTCATAATTATGTGCCGACTCAGAAAACACTCTGAAACGAGGCTCTTTTCAGACACACAATTAAGAGCGCTCCTAACTTTGCTTGCTGGTACTTTGCTTGCTGGGATTGTTCATCCCCTTCCCACACACACACAATGTGTATGTGTACAAGTGTGACTTTTGTTATTCTCAACACGCCACCTCAAAAGTTACACTGATACAAATTAAGGAATAACAAAAAATAATTTTCAGACGAGTGTGTGCATATTCAAATGGTTGTAATATTTTTCTACTCTGGAGCCTCTTTCTTTTTTGATCCAGCATTTGCTGCAAAGAATTGGGGAAACCCAGTAAAACCCAATCAGATCAATCAAACACATAAATTAACAAGATTCGCTCATATAAATAGTAATGGTTAGACTAGAAATTAATTTGGTTTGATTATTGTTAAACAAATATGCCAAGAAGCCCAAGAATATGTGTTGGTAATCCCAACTTTCTAGCTTTTGTTGTTTCTGAGATCACAGCGTTCATACAGACAGACAGACGGACAGACGGACATGGCTAGATCGACTCGGCTAGTGATCCTGATCAAGAATATATATACTTTATGGGGTCGGAAACGCTTCCTTCTAGCTGTTACATACTTTTGCACGAATACAATATACCCTTTTACTCTACGAGTAACGGGTATAAAAATGCAGTTTGGTATAACAAAGAAATCCCTACCAATTTCAACGTGGGGCAAGACTTCTTTCTACTTATTAAGTTCTAAAGAAGAACCCTCGAAGGTAGCAGAATATTTAGCAAAACGCTACATCCACGCTAAGACCATTCCAGGCTCCTGGTAAATGATTTTTATTTTATACAACCGCACGCTCTCGTTGTCTGCAAGTAAGTAGTAAGGGTACGCATGTGCATACGAAAAGGAAAAAAAACGTTCTTCAGCAGAGAGGTAGAGAACAAAGAGAGGAGAGAGCGTTGCCTCTCTCTGAGATCTTCATTGTTCATCCCCTTCCCACACACACACAACGTGTATGTGTACAAGTGTGACTTTTCCCTGGAGTTCCATTCAGCGCTTTTTTGGCAGTGAATCACTGCTAAAAACTGAGCACTAAGCGCTCAATCCCTAGTGAATTTGTATGAAAAATAGCGATGATTTTAACATGGGCATGTCCTAGGGGCTCATCACTTTCAGAAACTGGGAAGCACCTGTTCATCAGCATTTTTCATCGCCTAAATTCATCAGCATTTTTCATCCCCTAAATTCAGCGTTTTTTCAGCGCCTAATTCACCTGTTCACCGCCCATTATTATTTTCATACTTTTACATTAAATTAATAGATTTTTACAAACTACGGTGACTTGTAGGGCTCTTCGGCACGTTCTTAGCTTCCGGAGTCTTGCTGAGCTGCATTTTCGCGCATGGAGATTTTTCAGTCATCTCCGCATCCTCTCCGGAGACACTGTAGGCTACACCTGACCAATGGGATCTGAATTTGGAAAAAATATATTTTTATAATATTATATAAAGAGACAAGAACGATAAAACTTACTTAGCAGTGCAAGAATAGCATCCTTCTGGGCTGTAGGACAAAATGATTTAATCTGAAACGATATTGTTTATGCACCTTGTTCTGTCAGCTTGACCTAAAAATATTAAACAATAAAACATACATACACTAAAAATGAGAAGCTATAATAATTAAGACAAGACAAAGTTTTAATACCCTTGAAAATTAGTTACCTAAAAATGTATTCTTGATTAATAGCACTTTTGTTTGAACTCGAAAACAACTTGTCACAGTTAGAACGCAATTGAAAAACGCGGAACAACGGCGTCTGCCTTTGAGAAATATAAAAAGAATACTGAGCGAGAAAAACAACATCTGCAATTTCAATCTCTCTTGTTGTTCTTTTCCCTTTGTCACGATCGCGCTTGCCTAACTTGCCTCTACCTGCGCAGAGAGAGAGATTGAGAGAGAGAAAATTTGGGAGAGCGTCGTCTCTGGCGTCGTTTCGGTCGGCGACAGTGTCGCCGCCTAGTGATGATGTTGTGATGAATTTGTACCAAAATTCATCACCTGTTCCTCACTATTTTTAGGCGCTCATTCACTGCTTTTTTAGCACCATAATTTCGTAAAGAGAGAGATTTTGAGAGGGGGGTTGGTGAGAGAGTCGATTCTGCCGAGGCGCTGCCGGCGTCGCAGTCGACTCAGTGCTATTTAGCGCTCGGGCTGAATTCGGGAACTGCAGGGTTGGTTTTCTCAACAACTCGCATCCCCAGAGACGCCGTACGGTGCGTACAGAAGAAGCTATTGCTACTGTAGAGCGTAGCATTGAGGAAGACCCGAATGAGTCCATCCGCCATCAAGCACAGGAATTGGATCTGAGTCCATCCATTTCACACTGGTCCCAATTCCCAATATTTTTGCATAAACTAGAAAAATGAAGCTACAGACTCGAAACTTGGCACACTATATAGTTATTATATATGCAAAGTCTGGACAAAATTTGGCGATCGGGCCACGCCTTCCTTTTCGCCCCATAGAAACCAATGCACCCTTGGACAAAAATTTACAAAATTTCCATGAAAATTGGGCTAATATATCCAATAAATTTTAAATATATATAACTTTGGTAAACATCCCCTCAATCCCCAAGTCTCTCCCGTCCTACCAATCCTCAACTTCCAAACTAAATAATGCATCTTGAACAATTATAATATATTACCTTATTAATTTGCAATCACTTAAAAATCTAAATCAAAGGAAAAGGCATCGGTACATTTAAATGTATCCAAGTCCAAGTAAATAACTATTTAGGAAATCGACATTTGGTGGTGTTAAAAGATCAATAACTTCTAATGGCTAACTGCGTTTTTTGTTTTGATGTACTCTTTCGTTGATGTGTATCCTAGAAACCATCGGATCTGATAAATCAAGTGCTCTATAAAAAACGTAAGTCATGGTGTTTAAGTGACTATTTTGTCTTGCATGCGAACGTCTATCATTTTTATAAATTTTGTTCCGAGCTTCGGATGCATTTTCCCCTATTTCTGCATAACTTAGGTCTATGTTGTCTAGCTAAAAGTTTTTTTTTTTTTTTAAATGGAGCAAAAACGAGCAAAAAATGTTAATGTCATCGTATTGTTAATAAATTTAAGGACAAAACTGCGTTATTAGTTTTTATAATCCGACACAATCCAACCTACTTTTATTCCACGAAACACGAAAAATGCTAAGCTAAAATTGTTTAATATACAACTTTACAGAAGCACATACACACAAAGACACATCACATTAAACAAATAGGTTAGGTTAGGTTAGAAACGGCTGCCAGACTGATGTCTGGACCTCTGTGGGTCCATTGTGGTACCGTATGATCTCGTTTTCCCTTATTTGGGGTCCCCTGTCTTGTAACTCTCGTCCTAGAAAATTAGGATAATTAGCATGTCTTCCACCCGGAGGATTTAACAAAAGAGTTTATACTATTAAGGCTGATCTCCGATATTTCGGTCAAATCGCTAATGAAGGGGTTTCCTAGATGTTTCAGTCTTAGTCTGCATAGGGCTGGGCAGAAGCATAGAAGGTGTTCCACCGTTTCCTCCTCTTCCTCATCCCTGCAGCTTCTGCAGAAGTCATTGTACGGGGCTTTTAGCCTGCCGGCATGTGTGCCGACTAGCCAGTGGCCTGTAAGGACTCGAACTAGCATACCGCACTCTGTGCGACTAAATTTGAGTAATTCCAACGTTTTCTTACTGTTTATCCCAGGCCAAGTCTGGTGGGTGATACGACACTGTGGTGCGTTTTGCCACATAGTGTTGGCTAGTTTGATGAAGTGGTTTTTGATATTTAGCTTACAAGTCGCCATGGGCATACCGACACTCTCCTTTTCCGGAAGGAGAGGCATGATGGTGCCTTGCCTGGCTAACTCGTCCGCTATACAGTTGCCTACGATATCCCGGTGACCCGGAACCCATATGAGGCTGACAGTAAACTGACTAGCCATCTCGTGGAGAGATCTGCGACAGTCTGCTATTGTTCGTGAGTTTGTATTTGTCGAGTAGATTGATTTAATAGCCGCTTGGCTATCACTATATATGTTTATGTGTCTGTCTTGGGAGTTTATGTCCCTTATACAGACGAGTGCTTCCATTATAGCGTGCACTTCCGCTTGGAAGACACTGCAGTGGTCAGGAAGTCTGAAAGACTGCCTGATCTCTAGTTCTTCGGAGTATACGCCTCCGCCAACGTGTCCGTCTAGTTTGGAGCCGTCTGTATATAGACAGATTGCGTCTATTGAGCCCGGTCGGCCCCGATCCCATTCTTCCCTACCTGGGATCAGAGCCTCGAAGGGTGTGTGACTGTATTCACAGGTTTTACATAGATCCGTTTTTGCCGGTATCGATTTGTCATGCTGAAGAATCTTAGCGTGACCATAGAGTTGGGCCTTCCATTGCCCTGTATCCCTCAGTCGAATAGCTGCCGATTTTGCCCTTTCCATGCCTGCTAAGTCCAGGCTCTGGAGGTTCAAGATCGCGTTCAGC
Organism: Drosophila prostipennis; assembly: GCA_037075205.1. Lineage (NCBI taxonomy): Eukaryota > Metazoa > Arthropoda > Insecta > Diptera > Drosophilidae > Drosophila > Drosophila prostipennis. The sequence continues at coordinate 72,878 of JBAMCJ010002999.1, read as the reverse complement.
GCTTCGTTTGGGGTAGTTCGAAGGGCTCCACTAATACACAAAGCCGCCATTCGCTGTACTTTGTTTAGGGGAGTTAGGATGCATTGCTTTTGTAGAGCGGTCCACCATAGAGCCACCCCGTATAGAAGGATTGGCTTTACCACCGCTGTGTAGATCCAGTTGACAATTTTAGGGGACATGCCCCACCTTAGCCCAATTGCCTTTTTACAAGAGTAAAGTGCAATGGTTGCTTTTTTGATTCTCTCTTGGTTGTTTAGACCCCATTTGAGACGCTTTTCTAATACCAACCCTAGGTATCTGGCGTGCTCGCTAAAGGAGAGATTACAATTGTTTAGTATGGGAGGGTTGAGTGGCGGGATCTTGTACTTATTTGTAAATAGAACAAGTTCCGTTTTTGAGGGATTTACCCCGAGTCCGTTTTTTATCGTCCAATCCAATAGTGTTTTTAGCTTTGCGGTCATGAGATCGCAGAGTGTTTGTGGATACTTACCATTAAAGATGATAGCGACATCATCCGCGTATGCTACTACTTTGCAGCCCCCTCCTTCTAGAATTCGCAGTAGCTTATTTACTGCGATATTCCATAGGAGGGGTGATAGTACACCTCCTTGCGGTGTGCCTCTGTTCACTAGTCTAGTCTGGGTTGAGGCCCCTAGTACGGCCGTAACCATTCTGCTTATCAACAGTTTATGGATCAGCCCTACCAATTGAGCCTCCACCCCTAGCTCTGTGAGGGAATCTGTTATTGCTGTGGGAAGCACGTTGTTGAAAGCTCCCTCTATATCTAGGAAAGCGATCAGTGTGTATTCCTTATTATTGAGTGATTTCTCAATGCTGCTTACCACGACGTGTAGCACCGATTCGGTTGACTTACCTTTGGTGTAGGCGTGTTGTGCTCTCAGGTGTACACTTATCAGTCTTTCAAAGCTCTTTAGCAGGAATGATGTCAGGCTTATTGGCCTGAAGTCTTTTGCTGTGGTGTGGGTGGCCTTCCCCGCCTTGGGAATGAAGACCACTTTCGTTTCTCGCCATGCTGTTGGTAGTTCTCCCACTGCCAGAATGGTGTGGAAGATTTTATTGAGCCAATTTATGGCCAGTTGTCCTGCTTGTTGGATATGTGCCGGTGTTATCCCGTCCGGTCCCGGCGATTTGTATGGTTTGAAGCTCTGTATGGCCCATTTAATATTGCGGTCTGATATGAGGAGATCTAGATTGATCCCTTCGCCGGCAATTCTTTCTGGGGGTTGGCCTATTTGTTGGCTACCTGGGAAGTGAGCATCTAGAAGTAGGCCTAAGGACTCTTCGCTAGAGTCTGCCCAGGATCCATTTGCTTTCTGTAGATAGCCTAGGGGCGCGGCTGTCTTGGAGAGTATTTTCCTGAGCCTTGCAGCATCAGTCGTTTTTTCTATGTCCGAGCAGAACGTTTGCCATGCATTTCGCTTTGCTCTTCTAATGGCCTTTTTGTACGAGGCTAATTCCAGCTTATAATACTACCAGTCTGCGTCCTCATTTCCTGCCTTTGCTCTGTTAAACAGGCATCTGCATTTTGATCTGAGGATTGATAGTTGTTGGGTCCACCAGGTGGGTTTTTTCTTCCCTCTTGGTCTCCCTATGGGGCATGCGACTTTGAAGGCCGAGTTGCACGCTTTTGTAAAAGTATCTACTGTTGTATCTAGCCCTTGTGGGCTTGAAATGCTTTCTGGCGGTACCATGGGGAGGATTAACAAAGCCGACCGGCATGGGTGAATCGAGGGACAATAATATTTCTATATATCTATGGTCAGAGAAGGAGTGTTCGTCGGAGACGAACCAGTTTGTGACTGCACTTACCAGTAAATCTGATACCAACGTTAGATCTATGATCGTTTGGCATGCTTTGGTTATGAAGGTGGGGACATTTCCCCTATTACATATGAATAAATTCGAGTTAAGAATAAAGTCAAAGAGAGACTCACCTCTATCGTTTTTGTTTGGACAACCCCACTGGGTGTGATGGGCGTTGGCGTCACAGCCTATTACCAAACCTGTCTTGAGCTCCTCGCATTCCTTTGCCAGTCCTCTGACTAGCGCGTCTGGGGGGTCTTCCCTTTCGAAGGCCATGTATGCCGATAGCAGCCTAATGGAGCCGTGCTGCAGCTCCAGGCTTACTGAGGTGTTATCTCCGTTGCTGTAATTGCGAAGCAGAAATATATTTAGGTGCCTTTTGGCCGGAATGCAGGTTCGAATTTTACCTTCTTTGGGGTCAAGCATTCGCTTATACTCTCTCGTTCCTAGTACAGGAACCTTGGGTAGTATGATGAACGAGAGTGTATAATCTAATGCTTGACCACGTCGGCTTCGCCCTTGGCCAGGCGAAGCGATAGCGCAGCGGGCGCTGCTTTACTGTGGTGTAGGTCTATCTGCAGAAGTCTTAGCGACATCCCCAGTTGTAACCTCCACCACAGTAACGTCGGCCTCCGAGTCGCTCAGGTCCACCTCGTCAATTGCCGGTCCCAACGCTCGCATTTCCCTGCTAAGCGAGGAATCGGTGGAATAGCCGTCCTCCGGCCCTCCAGGTGCCTCCACTTCTTCGGCAAGCACCTGTTCGGCAAGATTGCCCGCGGAGTTTCCGGCAGCGTTTGAGTCGCCCTTGTAGATTTTCATCTGCACTGCGCTAACGCCGAAGTTCAGTTTGCCACGAGCCGCTTCTATTGGCGCAACTGACTCCTTGTTCAGGACCATAACCGCCTGGTTTACGTCCCCTTCGTGTTCCTCCACCTTGACGACTCTCCAGTCCTTCGTGGGGAGGTGCGGATTGCAGACTTGCAGCATATAGAGGATGTCCTCCGGGGCCTTCAAGGCTGCTGGGAGCCAGATCCGGGCTCGGGGCCTACTAGGGACGTCGCACCAGTCAAGTGCGACAATATTCACCCCTTCGTAGACCGCACCGAGCTTGCTTGCCGCCTGCTTGCATAGATCAGCCGACCGCTGACTATCGCAGGCTACCACCTTGACGCTGCCTTGGTACCATCCCGCGTCCATGCAGCAGGGCGGAGAGCATGGGTTTTCGCGGATCATGCGCAGGCATATGATGGACAGGTGTGACTCCACTGCTTTCCACTTATTCCTGGGGATCCGTCCTTCCGGGTTTCCCTTATCGATAAGACCCAGTAGGACTTGATCTTTGGTGATCTCCGCGAAGGAGACCGAGGGCTGGATCTTTGATCTCTTCGCCGAGGGTCCGGGTAGCTCCGTTGCCGCTTCGTCTGAGCACCTTCTTGTGTGGGCTTATCCTGCCCATAGTTGGGAAGCACCGCCCTTGCCCACTCTACCTTCTTCAGCCATTCTGGGGAAGGTGTGGCAATAATTTGTTAGTTGGCGGAAATAAAAATAATGCAATGTTATGAAACTTTGTTAAATTTGGTTCAACCACAGATTGCATACAATTTTTTATCGCATTTTTGCACTTCTTCACCACTTCTACATCATTTACATTAGTATTGGATAACTTTTGTAAATTCTTAATGTAGGGTATAGAAAGGTTCAAGGTGGGATAGGTATTACCCTCCAATTTTTTTGAACATGTTTCAAATGGAGCAAGAAGATTTGTAAGTGCCGTTAAACCACTTAAATTTAAATCTGCAATCCTAGATGTCTCATTCTTTTCAATTAATATATTGGTTATTTCAAGCCAACTAGCTTCAATTGACTTGAAAAGATAGAATATCGTATTCCAACGCGTTGGACAAAAGCTTTTAAGGGAAGATTTTAGGTTGGAATTTTGGCCCGATTTTTTAAAATATTTGACTATTTGACTGCATTGATTAACAGTGTTAAGCAGCTCGGGGACCTCGCTCACAACCTTCGCGATTACATTGTGGATCAAATGGCAGACACAATTAATGTTGTTAAATCCTCGAAATGCGGCTTTCATATTGGCTCCCCTATCTGTTACAATTATTGGGCTATCGTCCTCTAGGTTACATCCAAACTCATTTAAAATGTTTTCAACTTTGGATCTAATGCGATCCCCTACAAAAAGTTATTTATTAATAATAATAAACCAATATTTTCTTGACTTTGAATTCCTTACCAGTACAGGAAACGCCATCCATTGATTTAACTGCAAGCAAGCTGTTTATAAGAACTCCGTTCTTGATGTAGTGAATAGTGAGGCATAAATAGGACATCTTATAAAAATCGTCAGTCCAAATATCCGAGGTTATTCCGTACCCAAACATTTTGTGTTCCAAAATTTCATTTTTAATCTCATTGAAATGAAAATCGTACAGCTTTCCAATATTACGAGAAATGGTTGTCGGGTGTGAAAGTAATGTGTCAAGATTCACATTCTGGCCATAGGTGGCACCAACTTTTAGCAAAAATTTAAATAAATTTGTTAGACCAGAGTCTTCAATTATGCTGAAAGAACGGCCATTCTTCACAGTCCATTCGGTTATGATTCGAGTGCAAGTTTTTTTTGTTGTAGAATCAACTTCGACATCTGGTTGAAGAGACTTTTGGGCATTGGCCATAATGTAACATTTATGTTTTATCATATTCGATGTGCTTTTGTCATATTTATAAATATTTGAGCACACTTTACAGGCAACGAAACTATTAATTTCATGGCCATTACCATCCAAAATTTTTGCTTTGCTTCTGCCACGCTTAGTCGAATATTGAAATTCGCCACGTAGAAGCTTTACCTTAGTAGTGGCGGTGTCGTACTGAGGAGGAGATGCTGAAGTCTAATTGCAATGCAATATATTAACATTTTAACTTTCTTAAAATGATTTTAAGGGGGGACATCTAGGTAGAATTTTTAAAAAATCGGAAATTTTTTTTTTCGCTTAAAAAATGCTTTAGGGTCTTAAAAATAACATACCAAAAGATAGAGTCCGGCAAAAGTGTCTAAGTGTCGAAATTTTCCATTCTGCGGCGATGCCTCACATGTATATCCCGGGCACCTTAAAACTTTAAACGCGTTTTTCTCGAAACCACTTTTTTTGTGGCGGCCGGACACATAACTCGAACAAATCTTAACCGATCGATCTCAATTTTTGACAGTATATTCAAAATACCTATGTCTATCGACGGACGTAGGATTTTTTTTTTATTTTGCTTACTTTTTTTTTATCAATAATTTTTTGACGTTTTTTATTCGAAAAAATGCAACTTTTTTTTCAATCACTCACCATTTTTTAAAAAATCAAAATATCGAAAAAATCCTACGTCCGTCGATAGCTGTTGAGGTATAGAAACTATGTAAATTTTTTTTTTTTTTTAGATCAAAAATTAAGGACGTTAGGTGTCCGGCCATGGACCCCCTTTAACAAAAAAGGGCCTACGAAGAAATGCTGCACAGCCGCCATTTTGTTTTCGATTTATTCGAAAAAAATTTTATTTTATACTTCGGACCTAATATAATAAAACGTAGTTTACAAATTTTCGATTGGCCTCTTCATTTGGCCAAAACAAAAATCCAGAAAATCCGCTTTTTTTTCCCCAGTTACCTAGATGTCCCCCCTTAAACACATAATACATACAAACACATATTTTTGCGAGTAGACACTTTTGCCTTGACTAATTCATTTACCAATACATACATACATATGTATTGAAGCTGGGACAAACACAAAAAAAGTAAGCCAAAGGTATTAATTTAACTTCTAAAACAAATCAATCTTCAACGTGCGTATACTCAATTTACCATTACAAAAACTTACATTTTGCAAAGAATTAATATCGCACTCGATATTCTCATTATTCGGCAAATCCATTTTCCGATTTAGCTTCCGACAACTTTCACACTACTGCACTTTTTTTTTTACTCAGAGTACAGTACTGTACAATAGTAATTGAGACGACACTCATAGTATTGTTCAGATTGAGAAGCATACACATAGTATTAAAAATTAAAAATAGTGTACTCAGTAACTATCGGTAGTGTGGGTACTCTCTACAATATTGTATGAGTACACTAAATGTCAATACCGTGTACAGCTGTACAGTACTGTAAGTTTTGAAATGAATACATTCATGCAGGCCTCTAACTCGCATAGCAAATAGGTTTATCGCTACCCACAGGGCCTTGAGACAAAATCGCCCCCAACGCGAAATTGCTCGCGTCTGTTGTCAAAATGAATGTTTTCTGCATGTCCGGGTATTGTAAAATAGGGTCGTTGCATATGTTACGTACGCCCTCTCCTTCAATTTATTTGATGGAGAAAGATTCACTTAGGAACAACCACGAATCTTAAGGCAAAGGGAGGGGCACAATTGATACGTTGACTCACCGAAAAACAAGCAAAGGAATGTGCAATTTGACGATCTTTTCTGTCAGAACAACGACCGCGATCGACCTACTGGTAACCATACACCGGCAGCTGGCAAAGTGCATCGGTCAGGCGTGGACGCTACAGATAGGGGAAATCATAGGTGGGAACACCTAAATAACCCAAATATCACGGGAGGCTAGAAAAAGCTCTACACTGGTATAAAACACCGTAGCCAGGTAGAAAATACAGGCAGAATCTATTCTGGTCTCATACCGACGGAAGCCACTAGATCCGCGGGAGGAGGACTTTCCCATGGGCTTCGGGCATCTGCCCACGGAGTTCCCTGCGACCAGGAGACCAGGACCCGTTGTACTTTTCTAATGTCCTCGATAAGCACAGCAAGGATCTGAAGAGTCGGACACCGCCGCCAATATCACCAGAACCGCGGAGAAGATCGGTCATAAGGACACCTTCTGACAAGCGAACAATACTCCGATGTTAGTTTCCGCAGCACTCGTGATCCCCACGCTTCTGGATTTGAAGAAGATTTAGCAGTGACCCGTTCCGAGGCGCAGTGACTATTGCCCACTTGGAAAAAAAAATAGTGTCCAGTACCAAATGTGTTAAAACAGTGAAGCCCAAAACGAGCCAAGGAAAATTAATGTGGACTTATACAGAGCTCAATTCAATTAATTGCATACAAAAGTGAATCAAAAACAGAAACAAGTTGTGAATTTATACATTTATGAATGCAAGTGCCAGAAAACAGCAATTACAAGTGCAGTGACATTGGAGACGCCGCTGCCTGAGACCCTACCGTAGGAACCGTCGTGTGCCGCCGTGGGATCTACATATATACATGCTTAGATATATATACCTACATATATATTTATAAATACCATAAGTGATTGTGCTTAAGAACCAAGTTTTTTGTGTTTCCGTTAGACTAAACATCAGTGTTTTGCACGTATTTATATATATATGTTTCTAATGTCTTCAAAAGCCCAGGATCCAGCGCGTCGAGATCTCATCGCCCAGGACCAATAAAGGGGTAAGTTTGTCGGAACACGGTTCCTTTATTCACTATATATATATATCCGTGCCTTTGATTTAAATTATCTGACGTAAATCCTCCAACTTAGGCCTCTTTAAGGCATTATAATATTTTTATAATTAATCAGTAAACTTTCTGTTTAACTTTTTATAATATAATAAAACATTGATTTTTCAGCGGCGAGTATCAGCCCTTGTGTTTGTATGAAAAATCACAAGAGCCCTCAGAGCGACGTTTATAGTCGTGTATAGTCAGCAATTTGCTGACGTGTGCACCTTTAACGGGTGATAAATTCGATACTCTCCGCTAAACAACTTTGTTGGTCAATTAAAATTAAATTCATATGTATTCCTAACCATAGTACTACTCATAAATGGCACTAGCCAATACTTTATTCAATAAATTATAATGTGAAAACGTACTTAAAACCATGAAGTGCTAAGTTTTCAAAAAGGGGGTGCTGACGCGATAAGTGGAGTAGGTGAAGAATAATGACATAACTTTTGACGAACAACCTTGACAATAGGGGATCGTATTGCGCGGCCCGCGACGATCCATTTGGCACACGAATGTGTGAAGGGGAGGGAATGTGGCCGAAACATTGCCCGATCGTGTTACGATCAAGCAAAAGCTTAGCTTGTGGGGCAATGTAGACTGATGACCGACGGACTTTACGACTATTACTATTTTTCAGGCATCTTAATATTTATTCTCGTTATGTTGGAGAGGAGAAAGTCTTACCAAGAACCCACCCCATCCGGCGAGCTTATGCCGGCAAAAATTGGTGCCTGAACATCGGATGACTTTCACTCGGCCCAAGTCCTTTTCAGGACTAAGGCACTAATATGCCCACGTAACACATAGTAACGATTTGCAATGCTCAAAGCTGTCTCTGTACTGTAGTATGTTCACATATCGAATGCACACTGTACTCAGTGTTACGCATCGATTTAAGTGCAGACACCTTATTTGGCATTTTGCATTTGGCCACAATAACAAAACACAAATACATTTATAATCCTAGCAGTTCCCGAGTGCCCGGTTATATGACCGCCCTCGAATGCGTGGGAACTGCAGTGTCAGCCTCTCTGCCGGCGTCTCTGCCGACATAGCCGGCCGATCTTAGCTTTATGCAAACATGTAATAGAATTAAGAATTCAGATTGAAAATAATAAAGCTTGGGGAGCGTACCACTGAGTCGCTCCCAAATTCAATTCAAAATACAAGTCTACAAGAAGAAACATTATACATGGCGACCGTGACAATGTGATCGTGAGTGAATATATCCAACTATAAAAAATAAAATAAAAATAAATAAAATAAAATAAAATAAAATAAAATGACAATGTGATCGTGAGTGAATATATCCAACTATAAAAAATAAAATAAAACAAGTGAAAAAAAAAACCCAAACAAAAAACAATGGTATAACAAAACAAAAAACCATTAAATTCAAAGATCACGGACACGACAACCAGCAAAGATTACACAGTGAAAATTAAACACTAACCCTAAGTACATTATTGTGTGTCTGTGCAACAGCTAATATCAAATCAAAACAAATAGATACGAAAGCGATAGGGAAAATAAGAATGAACACGAAGAAACCCCTTAACACATATTCAATGTAAATTCAAACAAAATGCTGCAGAAAAACATTATCAAATTCAATCAATAAATGTCAATGAATACTTTAAAAAAAAAAAACTGATGAATAAAAATATATTCTCTGAAAAATAAGCCTGTGCGAGGACCTGCACCGGCGCCGCCTGAGTCCAAAGGGCCGACACAAAAAAAATCTTAATGAAACAATAAAAAATTATTAATCAACACAAAAAATAAATTTGGCCTGTGCGAGGACCTGCACCGGCACCGCCTGAGCCCAGAGGCCCCGGACATCGAAAAGTTAACAAGTGTGGAAGGAATGGCAAATCCTTCTACACCAACGCTGGAAATATACAAGTGCGGAAGGCAATCCGCCTTCTTCACCTTCGTGGGCGACACTTGCTCCTATTAAGCAAAGGGATAACGATAGATGAAATAGCCTGTGCAGCACCGGTCCCGTTCGGCGCCCCAAGCCGGACCACGGAAAAGTGAACCGACAGCGCTTCCAAGAGCGCCCAACATTACTTTTTTTTATATAAATTTAAGCATCTGCGATGCAAACAATAATATTAATAATATTGTACAGACCAGGCAGTTTCTAGCTGCGGGTCTTCATTTTTTTTTACCTAGGTAGGGATACCTGTAAAACATATATATACATCCATAATACAAAAAAAAAATATATATACACAAATGCCTAAATCAAGAAAAATAAATAAAAAAAAAAAGAGGAGGACAGAAAAATTTCCTAAACCTCAAAATTAAAGAATTAAATAGGCAACTGTATGATTCAAAATCAACCCCAGTACCATGGGAAGAGAACAACAAATTAAAAAAGAATTACAAGCTTATAAAAATAAGCAGGACATGAAAGAAGCGAGGAAGCCTAAGTGCCCTCCTGATTGTAAAGGTCCTTTCGAAAACCCTAATTGTGAATATACATGTTTAAAAATTTAATATAAGTGAAAGTCTCATTTAAAAGCAATTCAATATCCAAAACAGATCTTACAGACGAGACAGAAAAAATACCCAATATGGGATTAGTAGAAGTTAAGTCAGTGGATTCCACTGCTAATGTAATAAATAAAATTGAATCCCAAAATATTGATTTCAAATTAACGAATATTTTACTATCAATAATTGTTTTCTTTATGAGCGCGTATATTTTATATAAGGCCTATATGTTCCACAACAAATGTATATCAAAGAGAGCCATTAACAGAAGCCAGGCTAATGATCTGGATAAAATCTAATTTAACAAGCGCCAAACAATATTAATAATAAAATACAAAAAAAAAAAAAGAAATTAAATTAAAACAAAAAATTAAATTCTAAACAATAATTGTATATGTACGAGAATTAAAAAAACCGTTTAAAAAGAAATAAAAATCATTAAAACAAAGAAAAAAAGAAAAATTATTAAAATGAATACAACAGAGTGCCTTAGAGTTATATTGGCTAACGAGCCAAATTTTGAGAATAGGGTATTAGCCTTAATTAGGAACAGAGCAGAGCCTCTATTAATTGCAGATTTTGAGTATGAATACATGAATAGGTACGATCTTGAATTCTCTCCAATTATTCATTGCAGCAGAACGCAAAAGGCCATAGTACTGTCTACCGTGAGGAACTGTAAAGTATTCTCCGAAATCGACATACACCCAGTCTTAGGACATATTAACGTGCTAAAAATTATGCACAAGTAAAAATTAAAAAAACAGAAAAAATGACTAAAAATTTAATATGGAATGGGAGCAGTTAATACTCCATATCCGAGAATTAAAAGAAACATTTGAAAAGTCTTACAAATGTGTAAGCCAAAAAAGGCAAACACAAAAAGAAACAGTAGATAAACATGCAAAAATTCTTGTAGACTCTTACAATCAGGCAAGAACCCTAGTGCATGAAAATAGGGAAATAATTAACAAAACAAACTTATCAAAATTATCTAAAATATTGATAAGGTTGCGGGCAAACCTAATAGCTGTCAAGGATAAGTATGATTTAAAAATATATATCCCGACAATTTTAAATACGCCTTTAACATTAGACCAACAAAAAGCCCTAGCAGAAGAAGAAGATTCAGATATAAGCAAAGATATCGAAATAAATGAAAAAGATCTACACGATCTCTCAATCCCTGCATTTATTAAAGCAGTAGAGTCAGAAACAGAAGAAGAGGAAAATATAGATTCAGATACAAATATAGTAGAAACAAAAGAAAACATAATGGCAGATTCAGCAGCCCAACGGGCATATATTAAAGAAATATCAAGTGCCATTCCGGAATTTAACGGACAAAAACTACACTTGCATAGATTTGTAACAGCTTTGAAGCTGGTTGACCTGACAAAGGGAACGTTTGAAGATTTGGCTGTAGAAGTCGTCAAATCAAAAATTGTAGGATCTACACTATATAAGGTTCAAAATGAACTCAACGATAAACGCAATAATCCAAAAACTGCAAGACACTATTGTCGGAGAAACATCTGACGTTGTCAAAGCAAAAATGGCTAAAATCAAGCCAAAAAGGCAAAACTGCTGAACTAAATTTACAAATGAAATAGATAACCTACGAAAGCTCCTTGAAGCTTCATACATTGACGAAGGACTACCGGCTGAACATGCCGACAAGTTCAGCACAAAGGAAGCTATAACCACAATGATCAAAAATTGTGAGCATGGCCGACTTAAGACTATCCTAGAAGCTGGCAACTTTTCAACAATGAACGAAGCCGTCACTAAGTACATACAGTGTAGTACTGAGATGACAGGCAACGCCAACTCGATCCTATACACACAAAAAGGAAACAACTATCGTGGTAATAACTTCAGAAATAATTATAGCGGTAGGGGTAACAACAGAGGTAATTATCAAAATAATGGATTTTACCAAAACAATGGTTATAACCAAAATAACGGTTATAACCGAAACTATAATAACCAGACCAACAATAACTACAGAGGTCGTGGTAACCGTGGTGGAAACAATAATGGATATAACTCCAATAACATCATCAACGGTAATAACAATACCAATACAAACGCAAACAGACAAAATAACAACAATAACGTTCGACAAGTACAAACAACTTCGGAAAACCAATAAAGACCCTTAAGATAAAAAACCCAGTAAAGAATACGGTTCACACTATCAATCTTAACTGCAATCTTTTTATTTCACTTAAAAATGAAAACACAAATAAATTATATACATTACTAGTTGATACAGGTGCAGACATCTCTTTAATCAAAGAATCCTCAGACTCATTTAACAATGTTGACTATAAAAATATTACGCAAATATCAGGCGTTGGTGAAGGAACAACAAATTCAAAAGGTTTAGCAGCAATAGAACTTCTATCAGGCAACTATGCTATACCACATAATTTCCATATAGTAACGTCCAACTTTCCTATTCCATGTGATGGAATTATAGGAATAGATTTTATGAAAAAATACAATTGTCAAATAGATTTAAAACCAGAAAATGATTGGTTTATACTGAGACCAGATAATCTCCGTAATCCGATTAATATTCCAATAAATCATACACTAGAAAATAATTCGACCATTTTACCAGCAAGATCTCAAGTCATCCGAAAAATAACTATAAGTTCAGGAACCAGGTATATACTTATACCAAACCAAGAGATCCAAAATGGAATATACATTGGAAATTCCATTGCAGATTCTAAAAACACCTTTGTCCGAATTCTAAATACAACAAATAAAACAGCAATTCTTCAATTAAATACACTTAAAGTCGAACCATTGGATAATTACGATATAATTAAATCTAATAAAAATACAAATAACGAAGAAATTTTAGAAAAACTTAACAAAAATTTCCCGCCTCAATTTAAAGAAATACTTAAAGAATTATGCACCAAATACACAGATATATTCGGCATAGAAACCGAACCGATATCAACCAACAATTTCTATAAACAAAAAATAAGAATGAAAGATGATGAACCAGTATATATAAAGAATTACAGAATCCCCCACAGTCAAAAAGAAGAAGTAGAAAAACAAGTGGAAAAACTAATTAAAGATAAAATAGTAGAACCATCAGATTCAGAATACAACAGTCCATTATTAATAGTCCCGAAAAAATCATTACCAAATTGCAATACAAAAAGATGGCGTTTAGTAATTGATTACCGCCAAATTAACAAAAAAATTTTATCAGATAAATTTCCACTACCAAGAATAGACGATATTCTTGACCAATTAGGTAGAGATAAATACTTTTCATGTCTAGATCTAATGTCAGGATTTCATCAAATAGAACTCGAAGATACGTCTAGAAATATAACGTCCTTTTCCACGAGCAATGGCTCCTTTCGTTTTACACGATTACCTTATGGTTTAAAAATAGCGCCAAATTCTTTCCAAAGAATGATGACAATTGCATTTTCAGGTATCGAACCATCTCAGGCATTATTGTATATGGATGACCTAATTGTCATCGGTTGTTCAGAAAAACACATGATTAAAAATCTTACAAACGTTTTTGATCTATGTAGAAAAAACAACCTTAAACTGCACCCAGAGAAGTGCACATTTTTCAGACACGAAGTGACCTTTCTTGGACACAAGTGTACTGACAAAGGTATTTTACCAGATAGTAAAAAATACGAAGTAATAGAAAAATACCCAGTCCCAACGGACGCAGACAGCGCTAGAAGATTCGTTGCATTTTGCAATTACTACAGACGTTTTATTAAAAATTTTTCCGATTATTCACGTCACATAACTAGATTATGTAAAAATAATGTTAAATTTGACTGGACAGATAAATGTCAATACGCATTTGAATACCTAAGAACCCAATTGATGAAACCCACATTATTGCAATATCCCGATTTTAATAAAGAATTTTGCATAACAACAGATGCAAGCAAACAAGCACGTGGAGCTGTTCTTACTCAAGATTACGATAACACTCAGCTACCAGTAGCCTATGCATCAAGATCTTTTACGAAAGGAGAAAGTAATAAAAATACAACAGAACAAGAGTTAGCAGCTATCCACTGGGCAATAAACCATTTTCGGCCATATATTTATGGAAAACATTTCACAGTCAAAACAGACCATAGGCCTTTAACCTATCTATTTTCAATGACAAATCCAAGTTCGAAATTAACACGAATGAGATTAGACTTGGAAGAATATGATTTTACTGTGGAATATCTTAAGGGAAAAGACAACCATATAGCCGACGCGCTATCAAGAATAACAATAACGGATTTGAAAAATATCCAGACAAATAATAAAATTCTGAAAGTCACTACCAGAAATCAAAGTAAACAGAAAAATTCCTGCGCAGGAACAGAAAAAGAAAAAATAGATTTGCCTAGGCATATTCTAAATAAAGCTTCTCAGCCCAACGTATACGAAGTCATTGTTAATGACGAGGTACGAAAAGTAGTGACCTTGCGAATAACTGATTCACTTTGCTTACTAAAGAATGGGAAAAAGGTTATAGCAAGAATTGATGTTAGCGATTTGTACACCAATGAAATTCTCGACTTAGGTCAGTTCTTTCAAAGGCTTGAAAAAGAAGCCGGTATACTTAATATCAGCCAACTCAAAGTGGCACCGAGCGAAAAGATCTTTGAAACCATTTCAATTGAATCTTTTAAAATTATGGGCAATAAAAAATTACAAACATTAAGAGTAGCGCTACTCAAGCCGGTGACCCAATTATCAAATAATGATAAAGAGAAAGAAGCATTACTGTTTACATTCCATGATGATCCAATACAAGGAGGTCATACAGGCATAGCTAGAACATTAGCAAAAATAAAAAGGCATTATTATTGGAAAAACATGACCAAAGATATAACAAAATATATAAGAAAATGTCCTAAATGCCAAAAAGCAAAGACAACAAAACATACGAAGACCCCATTAACTATCACCGAAACGCCACAAACGGCTTTCGACAGGGTAATTGTGGATACGATCGGTCCACTACCTAAATCTGAACAAGGAAATGAATACATAGTAACGCTAATTTGCGATTTAACTAAGTACCTTGTAGCAATACCAATCCAGAACAAAAGTGCAAAAACAGTAGCAAAAGCTATATTCGAAGATTTTATTCTGAAGTACGGTCCAATGAAGACGTTCATCACGGACATGGGAACAGAATACAAAAATTCGATAATTGAAGATCTATGTAAAAACTTAAATATCAAAAACATAACTTCAACAGCACATCATCACCAGACTGTAGGAACCGTGGAGCGAAGCCACAGAACATTTAATGAGTTCATCCGCTCATACATCTCAGTTGATAAAACAGATTGGGATGTATGGTTGCAATACTTCGTATACTGTTTCAACACAACACCCTCTATGGCACATGACTACTGTCCATACGAGTTAGTTTTTGGTAAAACATCTAATTTAGCCAAACACTTCAATAGTATAGATAATATAAAACCATTATATAACACAGATGATTACGCTAAAGAATCTAAGTTTAGACTAGAACAAGCATTTAAGAGAGCTAGATTAATGCTAGAATGCCATAAACACAAACAAAAACTTAACTATGACAGAAATATTTTGAACTTTGATTTAAAAATCGGAGACCAAGTTTTGCTAAAAAATGAAACAGGGCACAAGCTAGACTTTAAATACACTGGACCATATAAGGTAGAAAGTATACAAGAAAGAGAAAATATAGTAATTTCAAATAACAAAAATAAGAAGCAAACCGTTCATAAGGATAGGTTCAAAATTTTTATTTCATAATCACTTTAATTCTCTTATATATATATCACGTATGATCATACGCAATAAGAACCATATAAAAAAAAAAAAAAACCATAATTATATTGAAAAAAAAAAATAATAAAATAAATAAATAATATATAAATATTACTTTTGATTCAAAACAATACTTTCTGATTCAAAACAATACTTTCTGATTCAAAACAATTTTTAATAAGTTAAACTACATAAAAAAGAAAAAAAAAATGAAGGTAGGTAGGTAGGTAGAAGTGGTGAGGTCCTCTCTGAGAGCCTCCAAGTAGAGCTGAGCTCCGTTTTGATCCACACCCTCGTAAATTGTTGTCTCCGCGTTCTCTTCAGTACCAGCCTGCGTCATTTAGAAAACCTAGGATTGCAGTTATCCTCTGCTTTCCTATTTCTCCCAATGATTCCAGCTGATACGCCCCGAAGTATCTCGCCCTGATATGGTTTAGTGCTGGGCAATGACACATCATGTGCTCAGGTGTCTCCTGTGTGTCTGTTTCTTTGCAGCTCCTGCAATTAGCATTGTACGGAAGCCCCATCTTCATGGCTTGCGTGCCAATGGCCCAATGGCCTGTGATGAGTGCCAACTTTTACTAGCTAGTGTTTCGTAGTGTTCGTGAATCCTTGCTTGGACTGTATTAAGGGATTCAGGTAGACTAGTTGTATAGGAGTCGTCTGCCGACCCATTTCGTGCAAGTTCATCCGCCTTTTCGTTTCCTGGTATATCATTGTGCCCTGGCACCCATGTTATCTGTACATGGTTGTTTGTTGCTATTATGTTGAGAGCCGACTTGCAATCGGCTACTAGTGTCGAGTTGGTTCTTGCTGCTGCGAGAGATTTGATAGCCGCTTGGCTATCCGAGTATATCCGTACCTTGGTATTCCTGAGGCATTGCTGAATCGAAAGCTTGGCTGCTTCTAAAATAGCAAGTACCTCAGCCTGAAAAACTGTCGCTGATTCTGGGAGGTGGAATTTCGATTCTATCCCCCAGCTTTCTGCGAAAATTCCAGCCCCTAAACCACAGTCCATCTTGGAGCCGTCAGTGTAGAGTGATACCTCATCTTGTCCGGTTACTCTGTCATTCTCCCAGTCTTCCCTCGTTGGAAAGGTAGTCGTAAATCCGTTTCCAAATCTTATCTCCGCTGTCATATAATCCGTCTTGTTCTTTGCCAGATAGTTGTTGTCCTCTAAGATACGGCAGTGCCCTGTGTGGTAGCCTTTCCAGCAATTACTTGCCTTCAGTCTGGCCGCACTCTGCGCTGCCGTATCCTTTATGAAAAGTTCTATCGGCATTATATCCAGAATAGTGTTCAACGCGGCAGCCGGGCATGATCTTAATGCCCCTGTAGCTCCTGCGCAAGCTGATCTTTGTATTCTTGTCAGCTTGGCAATATTGTATGCTCTTGTCAGGGCTGGCCACCAGACTAGTGCCCCGTATGTGAGAATTGGCCTTACCACTGCTGTGTAAAGCCATAATATTACCTTAGGGTGTATACCCCAGTTTTTGCCAAACATTTTCCTGCACGAGTAGAATGCTATGCTGGCCTTTCTTACTCGTTCCGTGATGTTCAGTTTCCACGAGAGCTTCGGGTCTAGTATCACTCCTAGATACTTAGCCTTATCCGATAGCTCGAGTTCGATTCCATCTATTTTTGGTTTGCTGTATGTTGGGATCTTTGTTCTTCGCGTGAAGAGCATCAGTTCGGTTTTACTCGGGTTTATACCTAGTCCGCAGGTTTTTGCCCATTCATTTAGTCGGTTAAGGGCTCCGTCATTATATTACTAATGACATCTGGGAATGGTCCTGATACTAGCAACACTACGTCGTCTGCGTAGGCTACTACTTTTACTCCTCCGCTATTGAGTTCTCTCAATATGTCGTTCATGTTGATGAGCCAGAGCAGTGGCGATAGAACCCCGCCCTGAGGTGTGCCTCTCTTCACAAAGCGTGTGAGGTAAGTGCCACTCAGTTCGGCTGTTATCGTCCTGCTCGTGAGCATAACTCCGATCCAAGCTCTGATGTCTGCTTCAACGCCGATCGAGTTGAGGGAGCTCAGTATGGATTCGGCGTTCACATTATTGAACGCACCTTCTATATCTAAGAAGGTGGCCATTGTATATTGGTTAAAATGTAGCGATTTTTCTATGTGGCAAACTACTTCGTGTAGTGCCGTTTCTGTCGATCTGCCCTTTCGGTACGCATGCTGAGCGTCCGATAGATGCTGCTTCTCGGTGTTTTCCCGGATATGAATATCGATCATTCGTTCCAGCGTTTTCATTAGGAATGAGGTAAGGCTGATCGGCCTGTAATCCTTTGCTAGGATATGACCTCTTCTTCCTGGTTTTGGTATAAATACAACTTTGGCTTCCTTCCATAGAAGCGGTATGTGTGTTAGTCTGATGCAAGCCGTGTAAATGGCTTGCAGCCACCTACTGATGCTGACCTGTGTTGCTTGAAGCATTGCCGGGAAAATGCCGTCTGGCCCCGGACTCTTATATTTATCGAAAGAGTTTATCGCCCAGTTGATTCTTTCAATGGTTATGATATCCCTTGTGTGTGTTGGTTGATGAGCCCTCTGACCTTCAGTAGGTGCTGGCTTTTCTCGAAGGTTGCCTGGAAAGTGTGTATCCACTAGTGTCTCTAGGGATTCTTCCACCGTTGTAGTCGCTGATCCGTCTTGTTTGTGTAGTAGAGTTGGGCTGTTATACCCTTTAGCAAGGACCTTGCTTAGTCTAGCCGAGTCTTTTATACCTTCTAGCGATTCGCAGTAAGTCCTCCAAGAGTCTTTCTTGGCTGCGTATATCGCTTTTTTGTATGCTTTTTGTGCTTCTTTGTATGGCTCCCATTCCTTGGTAGCATAGCTGGAGTTATAGGCTTTTCTTGCCCTCTTTCTTAGAGTGCCAAGCTCTTTGGTCCACCATAAAGGGTGTTGTTTCTTAGAGTATGAAACCTTGCATGTTTCCTTATATGCATTGTTTAGAATGTTTGTTAGGTCCTCTACTTCCTTGTCCAGGGTCGTCGTAGAGGTTTGTACCCGTATTCTTCTGTTGCTAACTTTCGAGTAGACAATCTTACCGAATTTGTCCCAGTTTGTTCTACGGGGGTTACGTTTCGGTTCCGGTTTGCTAATCGGAATCGAAATTTCGAAGAAAATGTACCTGTGATCTGAAAAGGAATTTTGTTTCGACACTATCCACTTTTCAACCTTATATCTACTAAATTCTGTCTGTAAAGTGAGGTCTAACACCTCTTCCCATCCCTGAAATTCCCTTGTGCTTGGGAATATAAAGGTGGGTGTGTTACCTCTGTTACATATGGTGATGTTGCGGCAGATAATATTATCAAAAAGAGACTCACCCCTTTCGTTGGTTTCCGAGCTTCCCCATAGTGCGTGCCTCGCGTTAGCGTCGCATCCGAGCACCAGGGTCGTCTTAGTATCTTCCGCCCATTGCAGCAGCTTGATGACTGGCTCAGGTGGAGCCGGTTCATCATGGGCCATGTAGGATGAGGCTATCACCATCGATGTCCCATCCGCCGCCACGAATCTGGCAACTGCTAGATCCGGTGTGCTAAGATTGGGGCATAGAAGTGCGTTATAGTTATTCTTTATAATAATACCTGCTCTCGGCCTACCTGTCGAGTTAGTATAAAAGAGTTTATATCCTTGTTGTGTTAGACCCGAGATTTGTCTGTCTCGCGTCCATGGTTCTTGAACGATGCCTATGTCAATGTTCCTCTCACTGAGAAGAACTGCAAGATTGGCTGAAGCATGCATGCTGCGCTTCAGGTTAATCTGCACGACTTTAGGCATCGGTGTTGGGTGTTATGTCTGGGGTCTTGTCGTCGATGACCAGGTCATCCAACAGCTTGTTGGTGTCATCGACCTCCTCGAGAACATCATCCGGCTCTGCCAGGAAGACCTTGATCTTGGCCTTCCGTAGGCCGTACCGGATGGTGTAGTCGGCCTTCTCAAGCTGCGGCAGGCAGCGCTGGTTGATGAGGACCCATGCATTTCCAATCTTGGATATGCATTCCGCCAGGAAGGTCCTCGAGAACGAGTCATCGCACTTGATCACCCGGTGCCCTCTGACCATGTCCGACGAGTCGAAGGAGGGGATCGGACCGTCTGGCACGGCTGATAGCCTTTCAGCTACCATGTCGGCCACCTTGACCTCGATCTCCTCCCACTTCTCCGACAGCAGGCGTCCGTCGTCGTGCAGGTCGTCCACCAGTGCCATCGCGAGGCTGTCTCTGGCTACGTCGCTGAATTTCTTGGCCTTCTTCACAAAGGAGGTCGGTCTTGGCCTCCCCTGTGCGTCCTTTGCCCGTTTCGGTGCGCTCACGCTTGCCTCATGCGAGCGGTCCCTTTTTGTGTTTGTTACAGTGGCCTCCGGGCGCGTCCTCATGTATTCTTCGAATTCTGCGATCTCCGCAAGGCATCGAGTCTTGTCCTCCGCATCGCGCTGGTCAGTCTTGCCCTCTGCCTCATTCTTGGCTATCTTGCCGAGAATAAAACGGGCCCGACTGACCTTGGCCTTACGCTGCTGATGCGTAACGGTGGCTGCCTTGCTGGTACCCGGCTGGGTTCCCCTGCTGTGTGGGTTGTTGTTCTTGTTGTCTAGTGGGGTGCTGGTCTTAGCAGCCCCTTCCGTTCCCATCGGAGCCGGAGCACCCTGACTGGGTGTTCGCGGCCCTACCTCGACGGTAGCGGAATCGGTTTGGGGTTTAACCTCCCCCGTGAGGTCCGAAGCTACGGTGTTGGGTTTCATTATCAGTACATGATCGCCCGCGTTGCTCGACCAGGCAAGCGCGGCGGGCCTGAGGGTGGTTGGGGCTCTATGAAAAAGTCGACCGTGACTCCGCCCCAAAGCCACGGCAAGGCCACTTCCGACCCAAGGTTGCCCGGCCCTGGGAAGGCTCCGTTAAAACACAGCTGGATTAACCCCTCAGCTGCGAACCTGAAAGTCAGCGGGCACGGGTCGCTTGACACGCCTGACTTGAGGGGAGGCACTTTAAAGACCTGCCCAGGTCCGCCCGACTACGATTCGTCAGCATCCATAGTCATAGCTAGACTATGGACCTGCTTCCAGCCGCCCTCACGGGGAGAGTATAGTCGCACTACCATCGGTGCACACAGTTACGGCAGGGGACGAGTCCCCCGTTGATCCCCCTGTGTACCCGACGGCTGACGGTCAGCCAGCACCGGTCCCGTTCGGCGCGCCAAGCCGGACCACGGAAAAGTGAACCGACAGCGCTTCCAAGAGCGCCCAACATTACTTTTTTTTATATAAATTTAAGCATCTGCGATGCAAACAATAATATTAATAATATTGTACAGACCAGGCAGTTTCTAGCTGCGGGTCTTCATTTTTTTTTACCTAGGTAGGGATACCTGTAAAACATATATATACATCCATAATACAAAAAAAAAATATATATACACAAATGCCTAAATCAAGAAAAATAAATAAAAAAAAAAAAAAGAGGAGGACAGAAAAATTTCCTAAACCTCAAAATTAAAGAATTAAATAGGCAACTGTATGATTCAAAATCAACCCCAGTACCATGGGAAGAGAACATACAAATTAAAAAAGAATTAGAAAACACATATAGGGAATTACAAGCTTATAAAAATAAGCAGGACATGAAAGAAGCGAGGAAGCCTAAGTGCCCTCCTGATTGTAAAGGTCCTTTCGAAAACCCTAATTGTGAATATACATGTTTAAAAATTTAATATATAGTGAAAGTCTCATTTAAAAGCAATTCAATATCCAAAACAGATCTTACAGACGAGACAGAAAAAATACCCAATATGGGATTAGTAGAAGTTAAGTCAGTGGATTCCACTGCTAATGTAATAAATAAAATTGAATCACAAAATATTGATTTCAAATTAACGAATATTTTACTATCAATAATTGTTTTCTTTATGAGCGCATATATTTTATATAAGGCCTATAAGTTCCACAACAAATGTGTATCAAAGAGAGCCATTAACAGAAGCCAGGCTAATGATCTGGATAAAATCTAATTTAACAAGCGCCAAACAATATTAATAATAAAATACAAAAAAAAAAAAGAAATTAAATTAAAACAAAAAATTAAATTCTAAACAATAATTGTATATGTACGAGAATTAAAATAACCGTTTAAAAAGAAATAAAAATCATTAAAACAAAGAAAAAAAGAAAAATTATTAAAATGAATACAACAGAGTGCCTTAGAGTTATATTGGCTAACGAGCCAAATTTTGAGAATAGGGTATTAGCCTTAATTAGGAACAGAGCAGAGCCTCTATTAATTGCAGATTTTGAGTATGAATACATGAATAGGTACGATCTTGAATTCTCTCCAATTATTCATTGCAGCAGAACGCAAAAGGCCATAGTACTGTCTACCGTGAGAAACTGTAAAGTATTCTCCGAAATCGACATACACCCAGTCTTAGGACATATTAACGTGCTAAAAATTATGCACAAGTAAAAATTAAAAAACAGAAATGACTAAAAATTTAATATGGAATGGGAGCAGTTAATACTCCATATCCGAGAATTAAAAGAAACATTTGAAAAGTCTTACAAATGTGTAAGCCAAAAAAGGCAAACACAAAAAGAAACAGTAGATAAACATGCAAAAATTCTTGTAGACTCTTACAATCAGGCAAGAACCCTAGTGCATGAAAATAGGGAAATAATTAACAAAACAAACTTATCAAAATTATCTAAAATATTGATAAGGTTGCGGGCAAACCTAATAGCTGTCAAGGATAAGTATGATTTAAAAATATATATCCCGACAATTTTAAATACGCCTTTAACATTAGACCAACAAAAAGCCCTAGCAGAAGAAGAAGATTCAGATATAAGCAAAGATATCGAAATAGATGAAAAAGATCTACACGATCTCTCAATCCCTGCATTTATTAAAGCAGTAGAGTCAGAAACAGAAGAAGAGGAAAATATAGATTCAGATACAAATATCGTAGAAACAAAAGAAAACATAATGGCAGATTCAGCAGCCCAACGGGCATATATTAAAGAAATATCAAGTGCCATTCCGGAATTTAACGGACAAAAACTACACTTGCATAGATTTGTAACAGCTTTGAAGCTGGTTGACCTGACAAAGGGAACGTTTGAAGATTTGGCTGTAGAAGTCGTCAAATCAAAAATTGTAGGATCTACACTATATAAGGTTCAAAATGAACTAACGATAAACGCAATAATCCAAAAACTGCAAGACACTATTGTCGGAGAAACATCTGACGTTGTCAAAGCAAAAATGGCTAAAACAAGCCAAAAAGGCAAAACTGCTGAAAAATTTACAAATGAAATAGATAACCTACGAAAGCTCCTTGAAGCTTCATACATTGACGAAGGACTACCGGCTGAACATGCCGACAAGTTCAGCACAAAGGAAGCTATAACCACAATGATCAAAAATTGTGAGCATGGCCGACTTAAGACTATCCTAGAAGCTGGCAACTTTTCAACAATGAACGAAGCCGTCACGAAGTACATACAGTGTAGTACTGAGATGACAGGCAACGCCAACTCGATCCTATACACACAAAAAGGAAACAACTATCGTGGTAATAACTTCAGAAATAATTATCGCGGTAGGGGTAACAACAGAGGTAATTATCAAAATAATGGATTTTACCAAAACAATGGTTATAACCAAAATAACGGTTATAACCGAAACTATAATAACCAGACCAACAATAACTACAGAGGTCGTGGTAACTATAGAGGAAACAACCGTGGTGGAAACAATAATGGATATAACTCCAATAACAACATCAACGGTAATAACAATACCAATACAAACGCAAACAGACAAAATAACAACAATAACGTTCGACAAGTACAAACAACTTCGGAAAACCAATAAAGACCCTTAAGATAAAAAACCCAGTAAAGAATACGGTTCACACTATCAATCTTAACTTCAATCTTTTTATTTCACTTAAAAATGAAAACACAAATAAATTATATACATTACTAGTTGATACAGGTGCAGACATCTCTTTAATCAAAGAATCCTCAGACTCATTTAACAATGTTGACTATAAAAATATTACGCAAATATCAGGCGTTGGCGAAGGAACAACAAATTCAAAAGGTTTAGCAGCAATAGAACTTCTATCAGGCAACTATGCTATACCACATAATTTCCATATAGTAACGTCCAACTTTCCTATTCCATGTGATGGAATTATAGGAATAGATTTTATGAAAAAATACAATTGTCAAATAGATTTAAAACCAGAAAATGATTGGCTTATACTGAGACCAGATAATCTCCGTAATCCGATTAATATTCCAATAAATCATACACTAGAAAATAATTCGACCATTTTACCAGCAAGATCTCAAGTCATCCGAAAAATAACTATAAATTCAGGAACCAGGTATATACTTATACCAAACCAAGAGATCCAAAATGGAATATTCATTGGAAATTCCATTGCAGATTCTAAAAACACCTTTGTCCGAATTCTAAATACAACAAATAAAACAGCAATTCTTCAATTAAATACACTTAAAGTCGAACCATTGGATAATTACGATATAATTAAATCTAATAAAAATACAAATAACGAAGAAATTTTAGAAAAACTTAACAAAAATTTCCCGCCTCAATTTAAAGAAATACTTAAAGAATTATGCACCAAATACACAGATATATTCGGGATAGAAACCGAACCGATATCAACCAACAATTTCTATAAACAAAAAATAAGAATGAAAGATGATGAACCAGTATATATAAAGAATTACAGAATCCCCCACAGTCAAAAAGAAGAAGTAGAAAAACAAGTGGAAAAACTAATTAAAGATAAAATAGTAGAACCATCAGTTTCAGAATACAACAGTCCATTATTAATAGTCCCGAAAAAATCATTACCAAATTGCAATACAAAAAGATGGCGTTTAGTAATTGATTACCGCCAAATTAACAAAAAAATTTTATCAGATAAATTTCCACTACCAAGAATAGACGATATTCTTGACCAATTAGGTAGAGCTAAATACTTTTCATGTCTAGATCTAATGTCAGGATTTCATCAAATAGAACTCGAAGATACGTCTAGAAATATAACGTCCTTTTCCACGAGCAATGGCTCCTATCGTTTTACACGATTACCTTATGGTTTAAAAATAGCGCCAAATTCTTTCCAAAGAATGATGACAATTGCATTTTCAGGTATCGAACCATCTCAGGCATTCTTGTATATGGATGACCTAATTGTCATCGGTTGTTCAGAAAAACACATGATTAAAAATCTTACAAACGTCTTTGATCTATGTAGAAAAAACAACCTTAAACTGCACCCAGAGAAGTGCACATTTTTCAGACACGAAGTGACCTTTCTTGGACACAAGTGTACTGACAAAGGTATTTTACCAGATAGTAAAAAATACGAAGTAATAGAAAAATACCCAGTCCCAACGGACGCAGACAGCGCTAGAAGATTCGTTGCATTTTGCAATTACTACAGACGTTTTATTAAAAATTTTTCCGATTATTCACGTCACATAACTAGATTATGTAAAAAGAATGTTAAATTTGACTGGACAGATAAATGTCAATACGCATTTGAATACCTAAAAACCCAATTGATGAAACCCACATTATTGCAATATCCCGATTTTAATAAAGAATTTTGCATAACAACAGATGCAAGCAAACAAGCATGTGGAGCTGTTCTTACTCAAGATTACGATAACACTCAGCTACCAGTAGCCTATGCATCAAGATCTTTTACGAAAGGAGAAAGTAATAAAAATACAACAGAACAAGAGTTAGCAGCTATCCACTGGGCAATAAACCATTTTCGGCCATATATTTATGGAAAACATTTCACAGTCAAAACAGACCATAGGCCTTTAACCTATCTATTTTCAATGACAAATCCAAGTTCGAAATTAACACGAATGAGATTAGACTTGGAAGAATATGATTTTACTGTGGAATATCTTAAGGGAAAAGACAACCATATAGCCGACGCGCTATCAAGAATAACAATAACGGATTTGAAAAATATCCAGACAAATAATAAAATTCTGAAAGTCACTACCAGAAATCAAAGTAAACAGAAAAATTCCTGCGCAGGAACAGAAAAAGAAAAAATAGATTTGCCTAGGCATATTCTAAATAAAGCTTCTCAGCCCAACGTATACGAAGTCATTGTTAATGACGAGGTACGAAAAGTAGTGACCTTGCGAATAACTGATTCACTTTGCTTACTAAAGAATGGGAAAAAGGTTATAGCAAGAATTGATGTTAGCGATTTGTACACCAATGAAATTCTCGACTTAGGTCAGTTCTTTCAAAGGCTTGAAAAAGAAGCCGGTATACTTAATATCAGCCAACTCAAAGTGGCACCGAGCGAAAAGATCTTTGAAACCATTTCAATTGAATCTTTAAAAATTATGGGCAATAAAAAATTACAAACATTAAGAGTAGCGCTACTCAAGCCGGTGACCCAATTATCAAATAATGATAAAGAGAAAGAAGCATTACTGTTTACATTCCATGATGATCCAATACAAGGAGGTCATACAGGCATAGCTAGAACATTAGCAAAAATAAAAAGGCATTATTATTGGAAAAACATGACCAAAGATATAACAAAATATATAAGAAAATGTCCTAAATGCCAAAAAGCAAAGACAACAAAACATACGAAGACCCCATTAACTATCACCGAAACGCCACAAACGGCTTTCGACAGGGTAATTGTGGATACGATCGGTCCACTACCTAAATCTGAACAAGGAAATGAATACATAGTAACGCTAATTTGCGATTTAACTAAGTACCTTGTAGCAATACCAATCCAGAACAAAAGTGCAAAAACAGTAGCAAAAGCTATATTCGAAGATTTTATTCTGAAGTACGGTCCAATGAAGACGTTCATCACGGACATGGGAACAGAATACAAAAATTCGATAATTGAAGATCTATGTAAAAACTTAAATATCAAAAACATAACTTCAACAGCACATCATCACCAGACTGTAGGAACCGTGGAGCGAAGCCACAGAACATTTAATGAGTTCATCCGCTCATACATCTCAGTTGATAAAACAGATTGGGATGTATGGTTGCAATACTTCGTATACTGTTTCAACACAACACCCTCTATGGCACATGACTACTGTCCATACGAGTTAGTTTTTGGTAAAACATCTAATTTAGCCAAACACTTCAATAGTATAGATAATATAAAACCATTATATAACACAGATGATTACGCTAAAGAATCTAAGTTTAGACTAGAACAAGCATTTAAGAGAGCTAGATTAATGCTAGAATGCCATAAACCAGAGCTTGCAAGTATCAGTCAACCTTTTCAAAGTGTTCGAGAAAAACCTGTCACTTACAAACACTTTGAGAACTGGGAGAGAGCTAACACATTCAAAGGGGTTTTGATTAACAGCTGTTACGCTCAGAGCAAAACCCTTTTTTTCAGGGCTCCTTCGGTTTCGGTTTCTACTGTCTACTTTGCTCGGTCTGTTAGGGAAAACGGTCTTTTGTGAATGTATGCGTGCGTGTGTGTGAACTGTTCAGTACCGCTTCAGTCGTAACATTGCCTTTTGATTATTAAAATGTAAAAGTGCAATGGAAAATCCGTAATGTGTATTTTCTAAAGCTGAATCTGTAAGATTATCCGATTTACCATTAAATTCAAATATTCTACATATTTTAATAATTTAAGATTTCAAAACTCCACTTTTGGCATATCTTTCTCATGTAGTAAATAAGAACCAAATCCACCTAATAAAATTTTTTAGCTACAGGAAACAGTAGAGCTTTTTAACATGTTGAACCTCCGTTAGCAGTTTATGTAGCTTTAAATAAATTCCTAACTATCTAAGAATATCTTCACAACATTACCTGCGTGAACCATTTTGTAGAAATAGGCTTGGTTGGAATACTTTGATACATTTTTTATCTTAAGCTTTATGGTAGTTCATTTGAACAAATCTGCCTTTTATAGCTCATTTGAAAGGTAATTCATTTATTTATGGCATTTCTTAATAAAGATAGTTTCTTATATAGTAAATAAATATATTGAAGCAAACAAAAAAATAAAAGCTAACCTAAATTCAGAATAAAATTCGATGTACATTTATATGTACAATGCAATTTTAGAATTATCTTATTTCCCATGCAAAATTTAAGCACATATCACAGCAGGCCTATACATTTCACTTTCTAGAGAAAACCCATTTTTGTGACTTTTATTTAACAGTAGTCTTTCAGAAACCCTTTTAGGTGACTGTTAACTTAAAAGGGTCTCACCGAGTGGTTACTGAAAGACCGACTGATTTGTTCGGTCGAGCCGAACGGTCGGACCGAAACCAGCAAGCAAAACGAAAAAAGGGTTCCGCTCAGAGAGAGATTCTGTGAGCAACATTATTTTCGGTTTTGTCGAGAGTCAAATTGCCTTAGAAAAATCGGTTGACAGTTATTTGCATGCTCTGCCATAAACACAAACAAAAACTTAACTATGACAGAAATATTTTGAACTTTGATTTAAAAATCGGAGACCAAGTTTTGCTAAAAAATAAAACAGGGCACAAGCTAGACTTTAAATACACTGGACCATATAAGGTAGAAAGTATACAAGAAAGAGAAAATATAGTAATTTCAAATAACAAAAATAAGAAGCAAACCGTTCATAAGGATAGGTTCAAAATTTTTATTTCATAATCACTTTAATTCTCTTATATATATATCACGTATGATCATACGCAATAACAACCATATAAAAAAAAAAAAAAAAACCATAATTATATTGAAAAAAAAAATAATAAAATAAATAAATAATATATAAATATTACTTTCTGATTCAAAACAATACTTTCTGATTCAAAACAATACTTTCTGATTCAAAACAATTTTTAATAAGTTAAACTACATAAAAACGAAAAAAAAAAAAGAAACAATTTAATAAAAATATTATCATTAAATATACACCTAGAAAATAACTCCATATAATTACGTTATTTTCCAAAAGGAGGGAGATGTAGTATGTTCACATATCGAATGCACACTGTACTCAGTGTTACGCATCGATTTAAGTGCAGACACCTTATTTGGCATTTTGCATTTGTCCACAATAACAAAACACAAATACATTTATAATCCTAGCATGACCGCATGACCGCCCTCGAACGCGTGGGAACTGCAGTGTCAGCATATTTGATATGTGCGACCGCTCCGACGGCCAAGTGAACATAGTATCTCTCTCTCTCTCATATATAAGCACAATTATACATAAGCGTCGACCGCAGCTCTGCCGGCGTCTCTGCCGACATAGCCGGCCGATCTTAGCTTTATGCAAACATGTAATAGAATTAAGAATTCAGATTGAAAATAATAAAGCTTGGGGAGCGTACCACTGAGTCGCTCCCAAATTCAATTCAAAATACAAGTCTACAAGAAGAAACATTAAACAGTACTCCTGGCTAATTTCTACATTTTTCTTTCCTTTTAGTTGGTTAGTCAATGGTTTTGTTATTCTTGCAAAGTCTTTTATGAAGTTTCGGTAATACCCTAATAAACCTAAAAATAATTTAATTTGTTTCCGGGTATGTCTCCCCCATACTCTGTTCACTACCCTCTGAAATGTCGCCGGGGCATTAGTCAATCCGAAGGGCATTCTTAAAAATTCATAATGCCCTCCCACTGCCGTAAAGGCGGTCTTTTGTACGTCCTCCGGTGTCATCTCTATCTAATGGTACCCGCTCTTTAAATCCAAACTCGAAAAATATTTTACTCTACCTATCGAATCCAAGACCTCATTAATTAATGGTAAGGGGTATTTGTCTTTAATTGTTTTATCATTCAGCTTCCGAAAATCTACTACCATTCTCCACTTCTTTTCCCCCGACGCGTCCAATTTCTTTGGCACCAACCATACCGGTGCGCTCCACGGTGAAAAGCTATTCTGAATAATCTCTTGCTCCAGCAATTCGTTAATTTGCCTTTTAATTTCCTTGTTCTCTCCCTGTGAATACCGAAATGGCCTTACATACACTGGCTCCTGATCCGTCAGCTTAATACTATGCTTGATCTCATTTGTAAATGACAGTCTTTCTCCTTCGACGTAGAAAATATCCGGATATTGTGAACACAACTTTTGTACCTGTTCCTTTTCTTCCTTATTAAGATGGTCGATTCTAATTTTTAATTTCCATATTCCCTCATTGTCCTCTGGTTGTGAAATCGTGAAATTAAATACTTCAAATTGTTCTAGCTTATCTCTGCCCGTTACCTCCAGTGATTTTTCGAAAAAAATATTGCCTCTTCATCTCCTTTGTAAATCAATTCCATTTTTGCGTTAAAACCCTCTGCTTTATAGATACCACCTGACAAATATAGTTCATCGTGTAATTTAATTGTATCTATTATGAATTCCCCTGCTTCTATCGATACTGGCACCTCTATCATCATCCTCGTCTTTCCCTGTATTTTTCTTACCCTAGGTCCTCCTTTCGGTTCCCTTATCATAGGAATAACTGCCTTTCCTGTTATTAATTTTCCAATTCCACAATCAACTTGTGCTCCTACTTTGCACAAAAAATCTATCCCCAACAAGCCATCAAACTGTGGTGAAATTCGAGCCAATAGAAATGTAAAAGCTCCCTCTTGTTGAAATTCCTCAAATAGTTGATATTTTACAACCTTTTTAATTTTAAACGTATCGATTACCCCTACAACTGTTGTAGTGTTACACTGGACCTTCAAGAAATAATTGACTGAAAATAGTATTTATTTTTTGGGCTTCAGAACCATCTCACCAGTTCTTCAGGCCGATTAAACAAATATTGCATTAAAAACTTAAATACTTCATACCTCCACTAATATTTTCCATTTTTCTTTGTTTTAAAATGTTGAGTAGAACTTTAGCAATCTAACTTTAAAATGTGCTATTATTTAGCGTGCCAAAAAGTCCACGATTCTAGTCAACGCACAGCTGACTTTCAGGGCCACCAAATTTAACAGGGCTGCAATTTTAGTAAAGAAATTACGATTTTTAAATGCAACGTTGTAACGAACTGATTTTGAATGTCTGCTCGCTACGAGATTCGTGCGGCTAGCTCAGAGAAGTTATGTGTTCGTCCCACCAAATTTATATAAACGTAACCGCCCAGTAGATCAGTGAGAAAGCACAGAATTCACGGGTTCAAATTGGGTTTATTGCGGGTTGGATTACAGCGGGCTTGATGGCTCGGTTGGCCTTGGTGTCGCCACTTGTGGTCCTCGGTGTCTCCTGATGCTGTGCGTCTCCACACGTCGGTGCGTCGCCTCGGTGATCGCCTTCCTCGTTGATTCCGTGCTCCGGTCCCGTAGCTCCCTGTAGCTCCTTGTAGATGCTCGGCGATGCTCGTCTCGGGTGCGTCGACTCGACTACTCGTAGCGCCTCGGACTTGCAAGGAGATCAGCCGTGCGGGCTTAGGGAAGCGTCACCGTTCTCAGACTAGGGTGAACAGGTGCTGCGTTCTACAGGACAGCGCCTATAAACTCACAACCGCCTGTCCCTGGCTCTGTCCCGTATGGTCCCACTAGGCTATTGCTCGGATCGCGCTGACAGTCTAGGTGGTCACCTGGAAGCTGCCTAGTGCTTTACCTTGCTTTTCGCCTGGTGTAAACGAACGTTCCACCCTGGCCTCACCCGCTAGCTCGTTCGTGACGTTTCCGCGTAGCTCGACGTCTGTTGCTCGGCTCCTGGACTTGCTGGTTGTGAGGTTGGACGTAGCGTGGCTTCTGGTACTTGGGGTTACAGCTACGCCAGTCCCGGGCTCGTAAAACCGTGGGTCTCTCTAGGTCAGCGCCTTGAAATGACAGCCGGCCTACTGCTCGCCCTTTCTGGCTCGTAACACTCGGGGTCTGGGACACACGCCGGTCCCGGGCTCGTAGAACCGTTGGGTCTCTCTAGGACAGCGCCTTGAAATGACAAACGGCCTGTTCTCTCTAGGACAGCGCCTTGAGCTGACAACTGGCCTATTCTCTCTAGGACAGCGCCTTGAAATGATGACCGGCCTACGGTTCGCCCTTTCTGGCTGGTCGTACCAGGACCTGTTCGATTTCCACCTGACGGACTGGGCTGACGCCGGGATCCGCCAACGTAGTGTTTGAAACAAGGCACCCTGGGTTTAAACGACTCTCGTCCCGAGTTTACGATCTCTTGTCGCAGGACTTCACTGCTCGACTCTGAGGGACACGCCAGGCGCAATGCGAGGCTTTAGTCGTACAGGAGTATGAACAGTTCGCCTTGACTTAGCCGTGTGATGCCCACTGGACCTCAGCTACCTGTGTCTCAATTCGGAGATTCCTGATGATCCAATCCCGAACGTCTCGACGTAGCGATCTTGCTCCTTGTAGGCTCCCACGGCGCTGCTTCCGACGACTTGACTTGTGTTCTCACTTGTAGATTACTTGGCACTGATTGACTGACTTATTCACTTTGATATCTTGACTGATCTTGACGGATTGATTCCTCGTGATCGACTGATCCTGTTGCCAGCGCCCGGCGGCTTTATATAGGGCCTCCGGGTACCGTTATTTCCCTCTTGCGCTCTGCCCGCGGCATCTCTCCACTCCGGGTCCAAAGTCCGTGGTCCCTGTTTGACCCACTTGTCCTTCACGCACGGCCTTAAATTGTTGTTCTGCTTGTTGCTGCCGTCCCGCTGGTTCTGTTGTTGCATGTGGCACGCCTGTGTGCCGCTCCGTTGCTGAGATGTGGCACTTGTCCTCCTGGTCCAAAGTTCATGGCAGAGTCCAAAGTCCGGTGCAGTTCCGTTATTTCCTTTTGCACACACGGCACTTTGGCTCTGCCTGCGAAGTCTCCACTCTCTCACTCTCCGCTCCTTGCTCTCCAAACTCTCTTTGGCAGAGTTCTCTCTCCCAACCTCGAAGTCTCCAAACTCTCATTCTCCACTTCTCGGTCTCCAAACTCTCACTCTCCAAACTCTCTTCTTGAAAGTGACTCTCCACTTGCTCTTCGCCGCGCCGCTACTACGCTAATTCGCCGCGTAACTGGTAAGCGGCCGGCCCTCAGTTATTTTAGCTGCTGCTATTTGTGATGAGTTATTCAACTCCTCACATTCCCCCCTTACTTCGGGAAATTTTAAAATTCCGCTCCTGCTCTCCGGCGTTTCCTCGTATTTCTAGCCTTCGAGTCCTTGTGATGTTCCGCTCGTTCCCTCGGCGCTCCCTCGTTGCTCCATCGTTGCTCCCTCGACGCTCCCTCGACGCTTTCAACTCCGAGAGTTTCTACGGCGCAAGTCGGCATCTCTGCAGCAATTTGAAACTCCCGCGCCGATCCTCTATCTGGTCCCACTGGTCATCGATACCCATCAGCTATCGATAGCCCAGCGGAACTCCCCACGATATCGATACCCATCAGCTATCGATATCGCTGGGGCGGCGTTGCCACTTGATCGCTCGCGATATTCACCATGATTTTTCCATATATCGTGTGCCCATCGATCGTACGTGTCAATCGACCGCCTAATCGAGGCGCCCCCGTCCCTAGTTTATGGTGAATTTGCACAATTGTTCTGTATGTACTGATTTTACTGGATTTGTTTTTGTGTTTCCTTCCTTATTCATCCCTCTCTTTTCAGATGCTGCAACTATGCCCTTCATTGCCCTTGGGTTTTTAGGTCAATGCCCTTAACAGGTTCGGCTGCGGCTGCGCCGTAGGTTGTTGCGCTGCAGAAGAGTTTGTTTACCCGTGTAGTTGCCATTTAGCTGACCGGCATTCACTTTTTTTGCTTTCGGGTTTTCTCCCCCCTTTCTTCGGGATAAGTAGAGAAGGTCTTCCGCGCATACTTTTTCCTCCTTGGCGTAATCTGGGATGACTCAGGCGTGATGCCTGACGCAGAATCCTGTGGCCTCGCAGTCGGAGTCCCTGTGCGGTTTATCTTGGAATAGCCGTTTGAGTCTGTGTTTCCTTGTGCATTGCTGTTTTCCTCGGCTGTTCCCTGGAGTGTCCTCGGCTGTTCCCTGGAGTTTCCTCGGCTGTTCCCTGGAGTTTCCTCGGCTGTTCCCTGGAGTTTCCTCGGCGGTTCCCTGGAGTTTCCTCGGCTGTTCCCTGGAGTTTCCTCGGCTGTTCCCTGGAGTTTCCTCGGCGGTTCCCTGGAGTTTTCAATGTTGTTGTTTCTCAGTTGCGTCCGCCTGATGCTGTTGCTCGCTTGTGTCTTGTGTTTTTTGCTGTTTGAGCTCGCTTACATGTATGGTCCGTTCTTTCTTTGTGCTTACGTTCCGTATTTTGCAGATCACTGGTGAGACGAAATCTACGACCTGGTAGGGGCCGTCGTACCTAGGTGCCAATTTTGCGGCAAACCCTTCTGCAGCTTTTGATAAGTGGTGTTCCTTGGCCCAGACTACGTCGCCTACCGCCGGCGTCCATTGCCTCCTCCTTAGGTTGTAATACCTAGCCTGGTCCTGGGAGGCCTTCTCCAGATTCCGCCTTACGATCTCAAAGATCTCCCTTAGTTTCTGCGCGTTTTCATCCGGGGTTTCCGTGGCTCGTCCGGTGCCTAAGGTTTCTTTGTCGTATAGGGCGCTCGGTAGTCGTGGCTCTCTGCCTTGGGTAAGAAATGATGGGGTGTATCCCGTGGATTCCGATATGCTTGAGTTGACGGCCAGCATAATCTCTGGCCACTTTTCGTCCCATGTTCTCTGATCTCGTCCTGCGAACTGAGCAATCATCGTTTTGACCGTCCTATTTGCCCGCTCCGTCGGGTTTTCTTGCGGCGTATAGGGAGCGGTGAATTGCTGTCTGATACCCATCTCCGCCAGAAAATTTTTGAAAACGCGACTCGCAAACTGCACTCCGTTGTCCGTTATGACCACTTTCGGGGCCCCATACCTTGCAATTATACGCTCCCTAAACGCTTTCTTAAGCGATTCGGCTGTCGCACAGCGTAGCGGCACTAGTTCCGTCCATTTGGAGAACCTGTCTATGAGCACCAGTAGCATTGAATTGCCGTGCTTCGATCGCGGTAGGGGTCCAACGAAGTCCGCGCATACTGTGGCCCACGGTTCCTCTGGCACTTGGGTTAGCATTTTACCCGCCGCCTGCATTTGATTTGGCTTGAACCTCATGCAGGTTTCGCATTTTCTTACGTGGGCTCTGGCGTCTCTATGCATACCTGGCCAGTAGTATCGGGCTGCCAGACGTGCTATTGTCCTTCGGCTTCCTACGTGCCCGGCTGCTGCTGAGTCGTGGTTTTCCTTCAGCACCGTTTCCCGCAGACATCCTCACTGCCCGCTCTATGCGGTATGCTTCTATATAAATTCTCGCCTTCCATAACATAGTCCGGGTACTTTTGTGGTTGGGTCCTTATCTTGTCGCACATGTCCTGAAACCAGCTGCACGCTGCTGAAGCTTCCGCCGTCGATGTCTCCTTTATGCCTCTAATCGTTTCGGGCAATGGCTGCCTTGACAGAGCGTCTGCCACCACGTTCAGCTGTCCCTTCCTGTACGCTATCTCAAAGTCGTACTGCTGCAACTCCAGGGCCCATCTGGCGATCCTTCCTGAAGGGCTTTCTATGCTGTTGAGCCACTTCAGGGCCATATGGTCGGTTACTACTTTAAAGTGGTAACCTTCCAGATACGGCTTGAGTTTTCGGATCGCCCAGACAATTGCCAAGCACTCCTTTTCCGTCGTTGAGTAATTCTTCTCAGCGCCGTTGAGCGTCCGGCTTGAATAGGATATGACCTTTTCCCCTCTTTCCGTGTCTTGGGTTAATATCGCTCCGATGCCGTAGTCGCTGGCATCCGTTTGTAGGGTGAACGTTTTGTTGAAATCCGGACATGCTAATACGGGATCTGCCACAAGTCTAGCCTTAACTTCCTCAAATGCCATCTGGTGCTCCTGTGTCCATTCCCATTTACTGCCTTTGCGTAGTAAGTCATTCAATGGTTTGACTATTTTGGCAAAATCTGGCACAAATCGGCGGTACCACGACGCTACTCCCAGGTATTGCCGAAGTTCTTTGACGGTTGAGGGTGGTTCCAATTCGGCGATGGCCGCTACTTTTTCCGGATCTGTACCTATTCCTTCGCTGGTCACTCGGTGTCCTAGGTACAGCAGCTCTTTCTTGAAAAATTGGCACTTTTCCGGGTTGATCCTGAGGTTTGCTTCCTTTAGGCGTCGGAACACTTCTTTTAGGTTTTCTGTGTGTTCCTCCAGCGTGCGTCCAATCACTATGATGTCATCTTGGTAGGCGAATGCATGCGGTGACATTTCGGGTCCGATTACTTGGTCCAGAACTCGTTGAAACGTTGCGGACGCCGAGTGTAGACCAAATGGCATTACCTTCCACTGGAATAACCCCTTGCCTGGCACTGTGAAAGCCGTGTATTGCCTGCTGCTTTCCTCCAGTGGGATTTGCCAGTATCCATCCTTCAGGTCCAAGCTGCTGATGTACCGCGCCTCTTTTAGCTGATCTAGGATGTAGTTTATGCGGGGCATGGGGTAGGCGTCCTTTACAGACTTCGCGTTGATCTGTCTGAAGTCTACGCATAGTCTCCACTTGCCTGTCTTCTTTCTCACCATCACGATGGGGGAGCTGTATGGGCTCTTTGAAT
Source organism: Drosophila prostipennis (assembly GCA_037075205.1). NCBI lineage: Eukaryota > Metazoa > Arthropoda > Insecta > Diptera > Drosophilidae > Drosophila > Drosophila prostipennis. The sequence goes on along the minus strand of JBAMCJ010002999.1, from coordinate 36,560 downwards.
GCTCTATGAACCCCATTTGAAGGAGCTCGTCTACCTTCGCATTGATTTCCCCTTGAACTTTCGGATTCTTGGGGTAGTATCGCTGCTTGATAGGTTTGTCGTCCTTCATCGTGATCTGGTGCTCTGCCATGTTTGATGTTCCCGTCATGGTGTTGAAGTCCGCTAGCTCTCTCTCCAGGAATTTCGTTGTGTCAATGTGCTCGCGTGTCTCTTGCATGACTGCCACTGATAGCCTTTCCTCGAGCCACCCATTGTGTCGGTTTCTGGCCGGTATTGTGATCTCATGTCCGGCACATTTTATTTCGGTTCCGACTTGCGTGAGGAAATTCCATCCTAACACCAACGAATCCACTACCCCTGGTAGTATCAACAGGCTCATGATCAATCGCTTGTTCCCGAATGCGATTTCTACCTCCAGCTGTGCGTTGATTCCGCCGCATCTCCCATCTGCCAACCTAACTTGCCGTCTTGTCCTTGTAATCTTTCCGAGGGCAGCCAGGTTGTCCGCCAGTTCTTCGCTTATAAAGCTCGCTGTTGCCCCGGTGTCGATTGTGGCTTTGTACGTGCCTCCACCAATCGTCACCGCTGCGGACAACTGCTGCTCCTCCTCGATTAGCTTGCCCGTTAGTTTGGAGAGGTAGCACTTTGCGATCCCCGCCCGCCTCTCTGCGGCTGAGATCGCTGGCCATTTCCCGCTTGCTGGCAGCACTCGATGCTTCTGACTCCCACTCTGCCGCACACCCAGCAGAACAACAAACGCTGGTTTCGACAACCGCGTTCCCAGTGTCCGGACCCGCCACATTTCCGACAGGCCTCCTGAGGGTCTGTGATGTGCGTTGTGTCTCGTGGCCTCTGCATGGTATTTGGTGGCCTCCATAACGCGTGGGTTGGCTGCCTCTGTTGGTTCTGGTGTGGTGTCCACTGGCGGTCATGGGGTGCGCCGGTTGCCTGCTGCCGTTGGCCTTGCTGTGGTGGTGTCCATTGGACGTTATTCGGGGCGTTGGTTGGCTGCAGCTGTTGTGTTGGTGTCCGCTGATGGTTTCCTCGAGGTTCCTGGTCGCCGAAGTCCTCGCACCTTCTGCACATAGCTTGCGCAGGGGCTGCTGGTTTTGCCCTTGAGAATTTGTTCTCTTGAGCGAATGTTTCTCGTTCCTTTTCCAGTTCCTCGTATTCATCAGCTAGGATCATCAGCGTGTCCAAGTCTGATACTTTGTAGGCTCTTAGGGAGATTCTAAGGTTCGGCGTGCAGTTTTCCTTGATGATGCTCAGCGTCTCCTTCGGGGAATAATTGAGTGGCCTCATCATCGTCTGCATCTCAATCATGTAATCCTTGAAGGATTCGCTGTACCCTTGCTTCCGCTGCTTGACTTGATCCGACAGCTTTGTGAAAAAGTCTCTTGGTAGAAAATAGGTGTGGAAACTTTCTATGAATTCCGGCCAGGTTCTCCACTGTTTATTGTTCGAAATGAACCATTTTAATGCTTTTCCGGTGAGTAATTCCGGCATCGCTCGGGGAATCATGTCTAGGTCCAGGCCGTATGTGTTGGCGGACCACTCAACTTGCTCCAAAAACTCGAATGGTTTTTCTACGCCGTCGAACCTGAATGACCACTCCCGGACTTGCTTAGCGACCTTGGCATAATCTGGCCGACTGGGATTAGGAATCGGCGCTTCCGTTTTTCTGTCCTGGCTTCCGTCTCTCTTTTGCGCTTCCTTTTGCATGTTGTGGATGCTTAGGCTTGCCACTAGGTCTTCACCTTCGGCGTTTGTTACCTTTATGCTGGGACCTGGTTTGTCGCTGTATGTTGCTTCCAGCTCGGCCCAGATATCGGCGAGGTCTGGGTCGTTCTCCGTCTGTGTGTAATATTCAGACAATGCCTTTCTAATGTCTTCAGATCTGCCCTCCAAAGCCATGTTTAACTTCTGTGAGACATAGGCAAAATCTTCTTTCTTGAGACGGTAAATCCAACTCTTCCCCATTCTGCTTTATGTTGCTTTCACTGCTGGGACAATCACGTTTTGGGCGCCAGATGTAACGAACTGATTTTGTATGTCTGCTCGCTACGAGATTCGTGCGGCTAGCTCAGAGAAGTTATGTGTTCGTCCCACCAAATTTATATAAACGTGACCGCCCAGTAGATCAGTGAGAAAGCACAGAATTCACGGGTTCGAATTGGGTTTATTGCGGGTTTGATTACAGCGGGCTTGATGGCTCGGTTGGCCTTGGTGTCGCCACTTGTGGTCCTCGGTGTCTCCTGGTGCTGTGCGTCTCCACACGTCGGTGCGTCGCCTCGGTGATCGCCTTCCTCGTTGATTCCGTGCTCCGGTCCCGTAGCTCCCTGTAGCTCCTTGTAGATGCTCGGCGATGCTCGTCTCGGGTGCGTCGACTCGACGACTACTCGTAGCGCCTCGGACTTGCAAGGAGATCAGCCGTGCGGGCTTAGGGAAGCGTCACCGTTCTCAGACTAGGGTGAACAGGTGCTGCGTTCTACAGGACAGCGCCTATAAACCCACAACCGCCTGTCCCTGGCTCTGTCCCGGATGGTCCCACTAGGCTATTGCTCGGATCGCGCTGACAGTCTAGGTGGTCACCTGGAAGCTGCCTAGTGCTTTACCTTGCTTTTCGCCTGGTGTAAACGAACGTTCCACCCTGGCCTCACCCGCTAGCTCGTTCGTGACGTTTCCGCGTAGCTCGACGTCTGTTGCTCGGCTCCTGGACTTGCTGGTTGTGAGGTTGGACGTAGCGTGGCTTCTGGTACTTGGGGTTACGGCTACGCCAGTCCCGGGCTCGTAAAACCGTGGGTCTCTCTAGGTCAGCGCCTTGAAATGACAGCCGGCCTACTGCTCGCCCTTTCTGGCTCGTAACACTCGGGGTTTGGGACACACGCCGGTCCCGGGCTCGTAGAACCGTTGGGTCTCTCTAGGACAGCGCCTTGAAATGACAAACGGCCTGTTCTCTCTAGGACAGCGCCTTGAGCTGACAACTGGCCTATTCTCTCTAGGACAGCGCCTTGAAATGATGACCGGCCTACGGCTCGCCCTTTCTGGCTGGTCGTGCCAGGACCTGTTCGATTTCCACTTGACGGACTGGGCTGACGCCGGGATCCGCCAAAGTAGTGTTTGAAACAAGGCACCCTGGGTTTAAACGACTCTCGTCCCGAGTTTACGATCTCTTGTCGCAGGACTTCACTGCTCGACTCTGAGGGACACGCCAGGCGCAATGCGAGGCTTTAGTCGTACAGGAGTATGAACAGTTCGCCTTGACTTAGCCGTGTGATGCCCACTGGACCTCAGCTACCTGTGTCTCAATTCGGAGATTCCTGATGATCCAATCCCGAACGTCTCGACGTAGCGATCTTGCTCCTTGTAGGCTCCCACGGCGCTGCTTCCGACGACTTGACTTGTGTTCTCACTTGTAGATTACTTGGCACTGGTTGACTGACTTATTCACTTTGATATCTTGACTGATCTTGACGGCTTGATTCCTCGTGATCGACTGATCCTGTTGCCAGCGCCCGGCGGCTTTATATAGGGCCTCCGGGAACCGTTATTTCCCTTTTGCGCTCTGCCCGCGGCATCTCTCCACTCCGGGTCCAAAGTCCGTGGTTCCTGTTTGACCCACTTGTCCTTCACGCACGGCCTTAAATTGTTGTTCTGCGTGTTGCTGCCGTCCCGCTGATTCTTTTGGTGCATGTGGCACGCCTGTGTGCCGCTCCGTTGCTGAGATGTGGCACTTGTCCTCCTGGTCCAAAGTTCACGGCAGAGTCCAAAGTCCGGTGCAGTTCCGTTATTTCCTTTTGCACACACGGCACTTTGGCTCTGCCTGCGAAGTCTCCACTCTCTCACTCTCCGCTCCTTGCTCTCCAAACTCTCTTTGGCAGAGTTCTCTCTCCTAACCTCGAAGTCTCCAAACTCTCATTCTCCACTTCTCGGTCTCCAAACTCTCACTCTCCAAACTCTCTACTTGAAAGTGACTCTCCACTTGCTCTTCGCCGCGCCGCTACTACGCTAATTCGCCGCGTAACTGGTAAGCGGCCGGCCATCAGTTATTTTAGCTGCTGCTATTTGTGATGAGTTATTCAACTCCTCACAACGTACATTATTCTAAGGAGATAAAATGTATTTTTTTTTCCTAACTTAAAAAAAAAAAATGGGTATTTGCAAAAATATTGGGCATTGGGACCAGTGTGCACTTTATGGAAGATTTGATGTCCAGGAGCTCTGGTTCCAACAAGACGGCGCAACATGTCACACAGCTCGTGCCACAATCGATTTATTGAAAGACACGTTTGGTGACCGCCTAATTTGACGTTTTGGACCTGTAAATTGGCCTCCAAGATCTTGTGATTTAACACCGCTAGACTACTTTCTGTGGGGCTATGTAAAGTCATTGGTCTATGCGGATAAGCCACAAACGCTTGATCATTTGGAAGACAACATTCGCCGTGTTATTGCCGATATACGGCCGCAAATGTTGGGAAAATTCATTCACTACATCCGAGCCAGCCGTGGCGGTCATATGCCAGAAATCATATATAAAATGTAATGCCACAAGATAATCTTTCGAATAAAAAAAAATTCATGTCAATCGAATAATCAATCGTTGTTTTAATGCAACTTAAAGTTTTATACCTCTAAAAAAACACCCGTTACATACAGTTTACTTGAACTGCTGGTCAGCGACTTTCAATTCGATTAGGGTCAGCCTTCGGATTAGCACCCCTTTTAATTCTCTGCTTTTAAAGACTGCATGCCTGCCAATTGGATTTTCTGCTGGCTTTTCAACTTGAAAAGATATTGCCGTTGCTTGTCCGCTGACGTCGATGCCTTCCGCCAAGATCTGCTACTCCAGACTCCTTGCTGCTTTAAAATCCTGTCCTCCAGATTACGCCAACCCGCCTCTGCTCCAGTGTCCGCCTAACGCTCCTGACTCGCTCCGCTCGCCTCTGTCTATCGCTGCTCCCAACGCCTTCCACAGATCAGCCTCTGCAAGTTTCCAGTTCACCGTGACCGGCCGGATCCCAGACTGACGCTCTGAGGATCTATGATGCTCTACCTCCTGGACTGTAGTTGCTATTTGCCACAAGCGTTTCACTTGCGCGCCTTCACACACCGTAATTGTGTCTCACGCATACATCAATATGCCAAAACGTTGCTTCGTCGTCGCCTTTTTGGCACACTGCCAAATTAACTGCACAGTTGCCTCTAGTTGCAATTTCACCAGACTTGAAATTTCACAATCACTGTAGTCGTGTTTGTAAAAACGTACTTCTGCACTCTAATTATCTTGCACTTATGTTTGGGTATATCCCGGTTGATCCCCCAAATTGTGGGAATTTTGATATTCACATATAATGTTTATTGGGATAAAGTTAAAGTTCTTCCGGTATTGGTATCCTTCTCACAAAAATGTCTTGTTATCTTCACGAACGCTCAACGACGACTCCCTGCTCACTCGTGCAGGTATCGGCGGCCTTAAAAGAATCGAGTACTTTAATGTATTTTAAATGGCGAACTGTTTAAGAGTTGCCATATAGCTTAACCCGCTTCGAGTGTGCCGTGTAGTAGATCCGCCAGATTCAAATCCCACATTTATGGCGAATTTGTCGTGAAATTCGAACATTTTTCTCAGTTCAAAGGCAACAATTTTTAGGTCGAATTTCTAAAATTTAGAAAATTATTTTTTTGAGTGTAGGTGGTGTATTTAATTCACATAATTACTATTGTATAACCCAAGGTCTGTTTAACTTCATATGACATAAGGTGATCACAAAACTCAGTCTCTAGTTGCAGGCATAAAAAATCACTTTCTTCGCCTTCCTTCATCTGGAAAAAAAGAGTTATTGGGATATAAAATATTTGTTTATAAATAATTAAAACTTTTTTCAATAACGGTATGTTAATAATAGCCAAGAATTTTGAAACCCTGGCCAAAATACAGAAACGTTGGTCAAAATAGCGAGAGAGAGGAGCAAGACAGATAGCACACGAAGATCAAAGGGTTGAAAATCGAACTTCAGAGAGAGAGATCCGGGAGAGACACCTGAATACATATATTTACATACAGGCCTTTGAGCGAAGGGAGACCGAATGTAAGCAAGGCAGATCATGACAATTTAAAGAAGAAGAAAAATTTTTTTTCGAGAAACGTCGGTCGAGAGAGAGGAGCTAAAGATGGAAGGGTTGAAAATCGAGTTTCAGATCGGGTGAACCGCGTACATGCATACATATTTACATGCCTAAGTATGTCAAACAAATAAAACATATTTTTCTTTTTCATATATGTACTTACCTTAGAAGGTTTTAAAACAAAATTACAGCTTCGCCAAACTAATTATTTTACAACTGCTCCCACTGCAGGTATTTTAGAGATTCATCTGACATTTTTCATACAATTCAACTAAATTTGTATAATACTAGGTAAATAGATTTCGAATTTTTCCTTTAATTACATACAAACACTTGAATGCGCGCCATACAAAAACGAGAGAGAACGCTATAGTCGGGTGCCCCGACTATCAGATACCCGTTACTCAGCTAAAGGGAGTACAAGGGAGATGGATATATATACTTTGATGAACCATAACTATTTAACGAATGGTCCGATTTAAAAAATTTCTTCTACATTTTTTTTTGATTGATAAGCACAACAAAACTGTATTTTTACTTTTCCGAAATATTTACATTTTTAAAATCGTATATAATCTATTGTGGGCGTTAGAGGGGGCGTGGCACCTTGCGCTGCGTAGGAACTCCTAGAATCTGCATGCAAAATGCCAATCCTGTAGCTTTTATAGTTTCCGAAATCTCAGCGTTCATACAGACGGACAGACAGACGGACAGACAGACATGGCTAGATCGACTCGGCTAGTGATCCTGATCAAGAATATATATACTTAAGGGGTCGGAAACGCTTCCTTCTAGCTGTTACATACTTTTGCACGAATACAATATACCCTTTTACTCTACGAGTAACGGGTATAAAAACGTCTAGGCTTAAAGGTAATTTTTAATAAATTTTTTTTTTTCAAATATTAAAAAATAAAGAAAATTAAAAATCTGTAAAAATAGTTAAGGGTTTAAATTTATTATTTCCATTTTCAAAAAGTTGTTTTGGATTATTTTTATCCTAAAATTTTTTTTGAAAACGAAGTTTCAACTTTGGACTTACATTGTGAGGTTTCTTTAAGACCTAGGACCATAATTCTTTCACTTTTTAATGCAGAATTTCATCTTCTTTCGGCACTTATGACCCTCATTGCGCAACTCCAACATTTTTATTTTGAATTAATCGTCACTTTTGGGGTCGCTCACCCCAGTGTGCGACGTGTGCCACACGTTCACAAGCCAGTTTATACTTTGTGTCACTTTAAATATATTGATTAAATTTTTGTTAATAAATACTTAAAACCATCCTGAATAATTATATTTTGTATTTGTATTTTGAATTAATCGTCACTTTTGGGGTCGCTCACCCCAGTGTGCGACTGTACCACACGCTCACAAGCCAGTTTATACTTTGTGTCACTTTAAATATATTGATTAAATTTTTGTTAATAAATACTTAAAACCATCCTAAATAAACGCCCCCTATTCGAATTTTTCAGTAGGCCTATTATTTTGATTTAATTATTTATTTATTTATTTTTTCATAAATCCAATATGTTTTCTATAGCAAGTCGCAACGGTATTTTTATAGGAAAACACGCAACTTTGAAATTCGGTTACAGAAAACCATGGCAGACCGCGCCTTCACATCTTCATGTAAATTCTTAAGAATTCGCGGAACGTCGAGGATAATTTTTTCGGAAAATTCGGGGTTGAGGACCAAGCCGGACAATTGCAGATAAGATGTTCCAGGGCTTGGCTCGCCCCCGATTCATTGCATTTCCTGCCAGTTCAGCTGTTGAATATTCCGAGGCTGGTTGCGTGTGATACAGCCAGACAGTGGCTTGTAAGGATTCCCACTAACAGTCTGCAGTCTTTCCGTGGTAGACGCATTACATACTGGCAGAGTTTGTCGTTGCGCTCTTTGCACATAGTTCTTGAGATTCGGCTAGTCTTGGTATTCCTCCACCTGCTTTTTGCTCCTCTTGTTTCTCCAGGTCGATTTGTAGCGTTCGGGGGGAAACAGGCACGTTCTGCGTTCTGTCGTTCGTCAGCTCTACGCCCTCCTTTGCAAGAAGGTCAGCTGAATCGATGCCCTGATGGCTGGGCAGCCACTTTGTTGTGCTAAAAAATTAAAATAAATTTGTGGAACTGACCGTTGACGACTGCATGAATCTTAGCGGCGCTTGGCTGTCCATGAACAAGTTGACCACATCGTGTGGTCGGTTTATATTTTGAGCTTTTCTTATGGCGGTAAGGCTTATCGGCCTGTAATCCATGGGGCTTGCGTGTCTGCATTTTCCCGCCTTTGGGAGGAAGGCAATTCGAGAGGTCCTCCTTTAAAGGACCCGTGCCATGGTCCTGGTGCTTGCTGGTGTCTAGGATATCCGTGCATGTTCTATTGCATAAGTGCTGTTAGGGCCTCTTCAATGCCCTCAGTCCAGTCCGTCGTCGCGTTTTAGCTGACTCTGTATGGAAAGTTGCTTCGAAAGCAGCTTCCGGAGTCTAGCTGCTGCCGGAACGTTCTCGATGCTGGAGCAGAAGTTTCTCCACGAGCATAACCCTGCTCGGGGTACCACAATTTGGATTTGGCTACATTGGAATTTCGAGTCGTACTTTTATAGAAATATGCTCAGTAGATGTAAGCAACTTTCAGTTTTTACTATTTTAAAAAATATTTATGGTTCACGCCAAACGCTGAAGGATTTAGCTCCGTTGGAATTTTGAATCGTACTTTTACAGAAATATGCTCAGTAGATGTAATAAACTTTCTGCTTTTACACTTTTGAAAAATATTGATTTTTAAAAAAGTTACATTCAAAAATGAATCATTCGTCTTCTTACCCTACACTCCCCTATGTATTTTTTTGGCAGATGTTTTATAGCAGTTCCGTACAACCAAAGAGTATACATACATAGAGGGATTATGAGACCCGCTTTCTGTTCACACTGTTGTCGGCAAGTGGAAAATTGGGAATGAGCTTGTTCTATTTTTAACTTTCGTTTATTGAGTACACAATGTACACAATGTAAGTGTTCTTTGTGTGCATGTGTGCGAGAACGTGGCAACACATTTTGGACAAAATTTCATTTTTGTCATTTTGATAATCGAGGGCCAACAACTTTTAAAAGTCGAAAAGGGTTTTCGGCCCATCACATTCAACGCGGTCTATGGTCGTGCTGGCTAAAGCGTTGATTAGTGATGTTGAAGCGTGTTCGATCCCCGCAGAGGGTAGACGTTTTCTAATATTGTTTTTTTCTTTTTTTTATGTCTCGAAATATATTTTTTTTATTTTATTATTTTAGTTAATTAAGCTTTAAAGCTAAAAATAATTCATGAATATTAAAAAGTTTTATTTCTAAAAGAAAAAAAGATAGGAACGGGACTAAAAAATCAAAACATTTTTAGTTCGCGCAAATGACTTATCTAAAATATATGTAATATATTTAATATTTAATCTTTTTTTAATATCTATCTATTTAATAATAGTGTTACCCTATGATAAAGGTAACTACACAAAAAAAAGGCGATCATAAGTTTAAACTTTTAGATTTTCTTTTATTAGTGCTAACTATATTTGGGGTCTTAAAAATGTAGCAAAAGCAAAAAAAATTAAGAATAAATGGAGGAACATAATTTTATTTTTAACCTTAAAAACATACGAAGAAATATACATTCCAAAATAAAAATAATACTTACGCTCAAAAAAACAAAAAAAATTAAAAGTATTAAAAACAAAAATTATAAGTACTCTTAAAAACAAAAAAAAATTACAAAATAGTAAAAACAAAAAAAAAATACAACATAGAAAAAAAACAAAAAAAATTGACAAATAGAAAAAAAAACAAAATATAAAAAAAAACAAAAAAATCAAAAATGCTTTTAAAAAACAAAAATAAAATATTAAATACTCTTAGAAAAAAAAAAAGTTATGCCTCGCAAGAAATCGAAATTCTACAGCGGGATTCGATCCCAGTACCGCTTATATTGGTAGTCAGATGTCTTATCCACTAGGCCAAATGGCAAGCAGTGCCGCGGCCGACTACATTCCAAGTAGAATCAAGCAGTGCGGGTTCTACTGCTAAGCTGCGGGTTCCACCGCTAGAACCCGCCATACGACAGACTATTTTGTATGAGATGTCCTCTCTATATATGTATAGTATATATATATATTAGTATATATATAGTATATATATATATATTATATGCAATGCCTGTTCCATGGCGTAAAGAGTACGGGTACAGTACGATTTTTTTTCCACGAATTGTCACTCTAGTAAAGTTTTTTGTCACATTTTTCATTTGTTCAGTCATGTTTTTAAAAATATGGGATGAATTCCCGTCATCAACGTCGCCAACCGAATGTGCTGTTCTGTAATTTTCCACTGTCAATCTTTCGAGTTCTCCTACTCTGCGACGATTAAAAATAAGCAAACTTATAAGTGTACTCTCCTTCAAAGACACCAATGCAGATTCTGAATTTTTTAAATTCAACTCTTTTAAAGCTGTTTCTGAGACATTGTGCACAAATTCATACAATAATTTAATATCTTCTTGTGAGGGTAATAAAACTCTCACTGCGCGATGCTTCTTTGATTGGTCTTCAATCGCTCGCTTATTTATATTCACGTTTATTTCGGTTTCCCACAGTGATAAGAAATCGTTTGCTGACTCTTTAGCATCATCGTCTTCATTTTTTATGCTTTGCCCTGACCATATTTTAGCGCATTTCTTCATAAGGCATGTTAAAGTGGTTGCTGCTGTGGGTTTGACATATCACATTCGGTCATAACGTATACCTGAGAACCACAGAACGTATACCTGAGTTTACTGTATAGTAATATTTTGGACATATGGCATCTTTTAACTCGATAACTTCAGGGCGTAACTTTTTTATTTCAATTAGAAGTCTACTTAAGTACCGCATATTTGCTCGGATCGTGAGGAGTTGAATAACTCATCACAAATAGCAGCAGCTAAAATAACTGATGGCCGGGCGCTTACCAGTTACGCGGCGAATTAGCGTAGTAGCGGCGCGGCGAAGAGCAAGTGGAGAGTCAGTTTCAAATAGAGAGTTTGGAGAGTGAGAGTTTGGAGACCGAGAAGTGGAGAATGAGAGTTTGGAGACTTCGAGGTTGGGGGAGAGAACTCTGCCAGAGAGAGTTTGGAGAGCAAGGAGCGGAGAGTGAGAGAGTGGAGACTTCGCGGGCAGAGCCAGAGTACCGTGTGTGCAAAAGGAAATAACGGAACTGCACCGGACTTTGGACTCTGCCGTGGACTTTGGACCAGGAGGTCAAGTGCCACATCTCAGGAACGGAGCGGCACACAGGCGTGCCACATGCCACAAAAGAATCAGCGGGACGGCAGCAGCACGCAGAACAACAATTTAAGGCCGTGCTTGAAGGACAAGGGGGTCAAACAGGAACCGTGAACTTTGGACCCGGAGTGGAGAGATGCCGCGGGCAGAGCGCAAGAGGGAAATAACGGCACCCGGAGGCCCTATATAAAGCCGCCGGGCGCTGGCAGCAGGATCAGTCGATCACGAAGAGTCAATCTATCAAGATCAGTCCAGATAATTCAAAGTGAGCAAGTCAGCCAGTACAGTGAACTACAAGTGAACAGCAACAAGTCGAATCGCCGGAAGCAGCGCCGTGGGAGCCTACAAGGAGCAAGATCGCTACGTCGAGACGTTCGGGATTGGATCACCAGGAATCTCCGAATTGAGACGCAGGTAGCTGAGGTCCAGAGGGCATCACACGGCTAGGTCAAGGCGATCCGTTTTCATTTCTGTATCCACTAAATCCTCGCATCCCGCCTGGAGAGTCGGTCAGAGTTTGAGCGGTGTAAGCCTGCGACAAGAAATCGTGAGCTTGGGGAGAAACCTATCAGCCAGAGGGGAGATCGGTCAATCGTCTGTGGTCTCAAGTGGAGAACTCCAGGAGAACCCTACGGTTTGAGTCGTGTAGTCCCGGATCGGCGTGTGTCTGAACCCCGAGTGAAACGAGCCAGAAGGGAGATCGGTCGATCGTTAGTGGCCTCAAGTGGAGAACTCCAGAAGAGCCCTACGGTTGAGTCGTGTAGTCCCGGATCGGCGTACGACCAAGATCCCGAGTACCAGAAGCCACGCCACGTCAAACCACGCAACCACACACCACGACAGGTCGAGCTACGAGGAAACGTCAGGGACGATAAGCCAAAGGGTGAAGCTAGGGCGGAACGTTCGTTTGCACTAGGCGTAGAAGCGAAGTGGAGCGCTTGGCAGTATCCCTGCGTAACTTGGACTGCCAGCGCGATCTGAGCGGAACACTAGTGGGACCATCCGGGACAGAGCAAGGGACAGGTGGTGGCATCGACAGGAGAGATTCCTTGAGATCGCGGCCTCTGTTCACCCTAGTCTGAGAACGGTGACGCTTCCCTAAACCCGTGCAGCTGATCTCCTGGCGAGTCCAGGGCGCTACGAGTAGTCGTCGATTCCCCGCATCAGCGTCTTCAGGGAGCATCAGCGTCTTCAGGAAGCATCAGCGTCTTCAGGAAGCATCAGCGTCTTCAGGGAGCATCAGCGTCTTCAGGGAGCATCAGCGTCTTCAGGAAGCATCAGCGTCTTCAGGGAGCATCAGCGTCTTCAGGGAGCATCAGCGTCTTCAGGAAGCATCAGCGTCTTCAGGAAGCATCAGCGTCGAGGGAGCTACAAGGAGCTACCGAACCGGAGCACTCAGTCAACGAGAAGAGCACCGAGTCATCAAGGCGACCAGGAGTCGTCGACGGCCACGAGTGGCCATTGCAAGATCACTGTACTATCACGCCCGCAATAAACCCTTTTAGAACCCGTGAATTCTGTGCTTTCTCACTGATCTACTGGGCGGTCACGTTTATATAAATTTGGTGGGACGAACACACAACTGTACTGAGCTAGCCGCACGAATCTCGTAGCGAGCAGACCTAAATAATCAGTTCGTTACATCTGGCGCCCAAAACGTGATTGTCCCAGCAGTGAAAGCAACATAAAGCAGAATGGGGAAGAGTTGGATTTACCGTCTCAAGAAAGAAGATTTTGCCTATGTCTCACAGAAGTTAAACATGGCTTTGGAGGGCAGATCTGAAGACATTAGAAAGGCATTGTCCGAATATTATGCACAGACGGAGAACGACCCCAAACTCTTCAATATCTGGGCCGAGCTGGAAGCAAAATACGGCGACAGACCTAGCACCAGCATAAAGGTAACAAACGCCGAAGGTGAAGACCTAGTGGCAAGCCTAAGCATCCACGACATACAGAAGGAGGCACAAAGGAGAGAACCAGGCCAGGAAAGGCAAAGGACAGGACCAATAGCCACCTCTACCCCCAGCGAGCCCGACTACGCTAAAGTCGCGAGGCAGGTCAGAGAATGGTCTTTCAGATTCGATGGCACAGAGAAACCACTCGAATTCTTGGAGCAGGTGGAATGGTCCGCGAACACCTACGGATTGAATTTGAATTTAATACCTCGAGCGATGCCTGAGCTACTACAAGGAAGAGCATTAAAGTGGTTCATCTCAAACAACCGGCAGTGGGGAACATGGGTAGAATTTATGGAAAGTTTCCAAACATTCTTCCTACCCAGAGGATATTTTGCCAAACTAGAGGACCAGGTGAAAGCTCGGAAGCAGGGATTCAGGGAGCCGTTTAAAGATTACATGGTGGAAATGCAGACCATGATAAGACCGCTCGGGTACAGTCCGGAGAAAATACTCGAGATCATAAGGGAAAACAGCACACCAGACCTAAGAATTTCCCTCCGAACATACAAAGTCGACGACCTGGAAGCCCTCATGATCCTGGCCGACGAGTACGAAGAGCTGGAAAAAGAGCGGGAAGCATTCTCCCAAGAGAATAAGTTCAGCAGGACAAAAACTACAGCCCCGACACATGTGACATGTAGAAGATGCGAGGATACCAGCGGGCAAGACAGGCCAACCGAACCATCACGAAACACGCCGCATATAGAATATCAAAGGCAGCAGACAAACACTTTATGGAGACCACCGAACACCACCCAGCGACCACAAAGCATGCCAGCAGGAAGCAACCAAGCACACCAGTACATATCCAACCCACAGGAGGCGTGTCGCAAATGTGGCGGACACGGGCATTGGGCAAGAGGTTGCCGAAACCAGCGGTTGCTATTCTGCTGGATATGCGGCAAGGTGGGGGTGAGATGCATGGAATGTTGCCAGAGAGCGGGAAATGGCCAGCGATCCCAGCCGCAGAGAGGCGAGCGGGGGTCGCACGCGGATACCTCTCCAATCTAACTGGCAGGCTAATCGAGGAGGAGCAGCAGTTGTCCGCAGCGGTGACGATTGGTGGGAACTCGTACAAAGCCACAATCGACACCGGGGCAACAGCGAGCTTTATTAGCGAAGAGCTGGCGGATAATCTGGCTGCTCTGGGAAAGATTACACAGACGAGACGGCAAGTTAGGTTGGCAGACGGAAGGTGCAGCGGTATAAGCGCGCAGCTCGAGGTAGAAGTCGCATTCGGCAACAAACGACTGACCATGAGCCTGCTGATATTACCAGGGGTAGTGGACGCACTGGTGCTGGGCTGGAATTTTCTCACACGGGTTGGCGCTGAGATAAAGTGCGCAGGTCACGAAATCCTCATACCGGCCAGGAACAGACACAACGGATGGCTGGAGGAAAAATTATCGGTGGCAGTTATTCATGAAGACCGCGAGGAAGGAAACATCGAGCAATTCCTAGAAGCAGAGCTGGCAGAATTCCGAACCATGAGTGGAACTTCGAACGTGGCCGAGCACCAAATCACCATGAAGGACGACAAACCTATAAAACAAAGATACTACCCTAAGAACCCCAAAGTTCAAGGGGAGATCAATGCAAAGGTGGACGAACTTCTGCAAATGGGTTTCATAGAACACTCGAAGAGCCCGTATAGCTCTCCCATAGTGATGGTGAAGAAAAAAACCGGGAAGTGGAGATTGTGCGTCGACTTCCGACAGATAAACGCGAAATCGGTGAAGGACGCGTACCCAATGCCACGTATCAACTACATCCTGGACCAACTACGAGAAGCACGATATATCAGCAGCCTGGACTTGAAGGATGGATACTGGCAGATTCCGCTGGAGGAAGCAAGTAGAAAGTTCACGGCGTTCACGGTGCCAGGAAAAGGGCTTTTCCAATGGAGAGTTATGCCATTCGGATTACACTCGGCATCCGCAACATTTCAAAGGGCCTTGGACCAAGTGATTGGACCCGAGATGTCTCCACACGCGTTCGCGTATCAGGACGACATAATCGTTATCGGACGCACACAGCGAGAACACAAGGACAATCTCAGAGAAGTGTTTCGGCGTCTGAAGGAGGCGAACCTGAGGATAAACCCCGATAAGTGTCAATTCTTTAAACAGGAGCTGCTGTACCTGGGACATCGGGTTACAAGCCAAGGAATTGGAACAGACCCAGACAAGGTCGCCGCCATAGCCCAGTTAGAGCCACCTACAACCGTCCGCGAGCTAAGGCAATACCTAGGAGTGGCATCATGGTACCGACGATTTGTACCGGACTTCGCACGCATCGTGAAGCCACTCAACGACCTACTTCGCAAGGGCGTGAAATGGGTATGGACGCAAGACCACCAACAGGCGTTCGAGGAAGTGAAGGCGAGGCTGGTGACGGACCCAGTATTGGCGTGTCCAGATTTTGGAAGGACATTCGTCCTACAAACAGACGCCAGCGACTACGGGATAGGGGCAGTTCTGACGCAAAACACGGAAGACGGCGAGAAAGTCATCTCATACTCCAGTCGAACATTAAACGGAGCCGAGAAAAACTATTCGACCACAGAGAAAGAGTGCTTGGCCATTGTCTGGGCAATTCGAAAACTAAGGCCCTACCTGGAAGGCTACCACTTCAAGGTGGTAACGGATCACATGGCGCTGAAATGGCTGAACAGCATTGAAAGCCCATCCGGAAGAATCGCCAGGTGGGCCCTTGAGTTGCAACAATACGACTTTGAGGTTGCGTACAGAAAGGGCCAATTGAACGTGATAGCCGACGCACTGTCCAGACAGCCGGTGCCGGAAACCCTACGGAGAGCGAAAGAGTTGGTGCCAAATACGGAGTGTAACTGGATCCGGGACATGCGTGAGAAGATCAAAACACAGCCGCAGAAATTCCCAGACTACGTGTTCGAAGGCGAAACGCTGTATAGGCAGATCCCACACAGAGCAGGCAACGAAGATGTGGTGGCCTGGAAGCTGTGCGTCCCCACAGAGCTAAGGGAAACGGTCCTACGAGAAAATCACGACTCCCCAGCGGCCGGCCATGTAGGAAGCCGGAGGACGATTGCCCGTCTAGCTGCCAGGTACTACTGGCCAGGAATGCAAAGGGATGCGAGAGCGTACGTTCGGAAATGCGAAGAGTGCCTAAAATACAAGCCGAACCAGCGACAGGCAGCGGGTAAGATGCTGACACAAGTCCCCGAGGAACCATGGGCAACGGTATGCGCAGATTTCGTGGGCCCTCTCCCAAGATCGAAGCACGGAAACCAAATGCTTTTAGTGCTTATCGATCGGTTCTCAAAATGGACAGAATTGGTGCCACTACGAACGGCGACAGCGGAAACCCTTCAAAAAGCGTTTAGAGAAAGGATAATCGCCAGGTTCGGAGTCCCGAAGGTAATAATCACGGATAATGGGGTGCAGTTCACCAGTCGAGCATTTAAAAGGTTCTTGAGCGACACGGGGATAAAGCATCAATTCACGGCACCATACACTCCCCAAGAAAATCCCACCGAACGTGCAAACCGAACAGTAAAAACAATGATAGCCCAGTTTGCCGGGCAAAATCAAAGAAACTGGGACGAGAAGTGGCCAGAAATAATGTTGGCAGTGAACTCCAGCGTGTCCGAATCGACAGGATACTCTCCTTCGTTCCTGACACAGGGCAGAGAGCCGCGTTTGCCAAACGCCTTATACGACCGGGAAACTTTGGGTTCAGGAAGGCAGCCGGAAACTCCAGAAGAAAAAGCCGAAAAACTGAAAGAGATATTCGAAGTAGTACGAAGAAACTTGGAGAAAGCTTCTCAGGACCAGGCCAGACATTATAACTTACGACGGAGACAGTGGAATCCAAGGATCGGTGATGTCGTTTGGGCCAAAGAGCACCATTTATCGAAAGCAGCCGAAGGATTTGCAGCAAAGTTGGCCCCTAGATACGACGGGCCATTCCAGGTCGTGGATTTTGTTTCGCCTGTGATATGCAAAATACGCCATGTAAACACAAAGAAAGAGCGGACCATACATGTAAGCGAGCTTAAACAACAAGAAACAAGCGAGCGACCGCAACAGGCAGAAACAACAAACGAGCAACAGCATTGAAACTTATCCAAGGATGCTTCAAGATAACTCCAAGGACTCTGCAAGGATACTACGAGGGAACTCCAAGGACTATCCAAGGATACTACGAGAACTCCAAGGACTATCCAAGGATACTACGAGAACTCCAAGGAATAACTCCAAGGATACTACGAGAACTCCAAGGATACTACGAGAACTCCAAGGACTATCCAAGGATACTACGAGAACTCCAAGGATACTACGAGAACTCCAAGGATACTATGAGAACTCCAGGGATACTACAGGGTAAATCCGAGGAAACTCCTGGACACGCCAATACACAGAATACACAAGAACACACTAGCAGCGGATTCGTCGTCGGGCATTCACCAGAGTCTTCCGTGAACACGCCGCGGGAAACAGAAACGCACAAGATGAAGCCACGCAGGAAAACATATGCACTGGAGATCGTATTCAACTTTCACCGAAGAAAGGGGGGAGACGGTACAGCTTCAGGGCTATACCGTATCCAGCCAGACATCCCCTGACAGAAACACCATTCGGAAGAAAAACACGAAAGCCCTGGAATATAGACAGAATAAATGCCGGGCCAGCCAAGTTAGCAACTCACCACAACCAAAGTGGTACAAAAACCCAGTGGCTGACGGACTGCGGCAATCCACAGCTTCGCCGCAGTCAACCGTATCAGGGGCATTGACCCCAGACCCAAGGGCAAGAAAGGGCATATGTTGGATTCATCTGGAAGAACAAAAACAAATTAGAAACAGAAGAACAAAAAGACACACCAAAGCTTGCACTTACAAAACAATTGTAATTGTGCAAACTCACCATGCGATAGGGACGGGGGCGCCTCGATAGGGCGGTCGATTGGCACGGACGATAGTGCGATCGATGGGCACACGATATATGGAAAAAACATGGTGAATATCGCGAGCGATCAAGTGGCAACGCCGCCCCAGCGATATCGATAGCTGATGGGTATCGATATCGTGGGGAGTTCCGCTGGGCTATCGATAGCTGATGGGTATCGAGGCTCAGCGTGACCAGACGGAAAAAACTGCGCGGGAAACTTGAGCGAAGGCCCGCTGGGCTATCGATAGCTGATGGGTATCGATGACCAGTGGGACCAGATAGAGGATCGGCGCGGGAAGTTCAAAAATTGCTGTGGAGATGCCGACTTACGCCGTAGAAACTCTCGGAGTTGAAAGCGTCGAGGGAGCGTCGAGGGAAGCAACGAGGGAGCGCCGAGGGAATCAGCAGAAGCACCGCAAGGACTCAATGGCTAGAAATACGAGGAAACGCCGGAGAGTAGGAACGAGTCTTCTTAAATTTTCCCGAAGTAAGGGGGGAATGTGAGGAGTTGAATAACTCATCACAAATAGCAGCAGCTAAAATAACTGATGGCCGGCCGCTTACCAGTTACGCGGCGAATTAGCGTAGTAGCGGCGCGGCGAAGAGCAAGTGGAGAGTCAGTTTCAAATAGAGAGTTTGGAGAGTGAGAGTTTGGAGACCGAGAAGTGGAGAATGAGAGTTTGGAGACTTCGAGGTTGGGGGAGAGAACTCTGCCAGAGAGAGTTTGGAGAGCAAGGAGCGGAGAGTGAGAGAGTGGAGACTTCGCGGGCAGAGCCAGAGTACCGTGTGTGCAAAAGGAAATAACGGAACTGCACCGGACTTTGGACTCTGCCGTGGACTTTGGACCAGGAGGTCAAGTGCCACATCTCAGGAACGGAGCGGCACACAGGCGTGCCACATGCCACAAAAGAATCAGCGGGACGGCAGCAGCACGCAGAACAACAAGTTACGGCCGTGCGTGAAGGACAAGTGGGTCAAACAGGAACCGTGAACTTTGGACCCGGAGTGGAGAGATGCCGCGGGCAGAGCGCGAGAGGGAAATAACGGCACCCGGAGGCCCTATATAAAGCCGCCGGGCGCTGGCAGCAGGATCAGTCGATCACGAAGAGTCAATCTATCAAGATCAGTCCAGATAATTCAAAGTGAGCAAGTCAGCCAGTACAGTGAACTACAAGTGAACAGCAACAAGTCGAATCGCCGGAAGCAGCGCCGTGGGAGCCTACAAGGAGCAAGATCGCTACGTCGAGACGTTCGGGATTGGATCACCAGGAATCTCCGAATTGAGACGCAGGTAGCTGAGGTCCAGAGGGCATCACACGGCTAGGTCAAGGCGATCCGTTTTCATTTCTGTCTCCACTAAATCCTCGCATCCCGCCTGGAGGGTCGGTCAGAGTTTGAGCGGTGTAAGCCTGCGACAAGAAATCGTGAGCTTGGGGAGAAACCTATCAGCCAGAGGGGAGATCGGTCAATCGTCTGTGGTCTCAAGTGGAGAACTCCAGGAGAACCCTGCGGTTTGAGTCGTGTAGTCCCGGATCGGCGTGTGTCTGAACCCCGAGTGAAACGAGCCAGAAGGGAGATCGGTCGATCGTTAGTGGCCTCAAGTGGAGAACTCCAGAAGAGCCCTACGGTTGAGTCGTGTAGTCCCGGATCGGCGTACGACCAAGATCCCGAGTACCAGAAGCCACGCCACGTCAAACCACGCAACCACACACCACGACAGGTCGAGCTACGAGGAAACGTCAGGGACGATAAGCCAAAGGGTGAAGCTAGGGCGGAACGTTCGTTTGCACTAGGCGTAGAAGCGAAGTGGAGCGCTTGGCAGTATCCCTGCGTAACTTGGACTGCCAGCGCGATCTGAGCGGAACACTAGTGGGACCATCCGGGACAGAGCAAGGGACAGGTGGTGGCATCGACAGGAGAGATTCCTTGAGATCGCGGCCTCTGTTCACCCTAGTCTGAGAACGGTGACGCTTCCCTAAACCCGTGCAGCTGATCTCCTGGCGAGTCCAGGGCGCTACGAGTAGTCGTCGATTCCCCGCATCAGCGTCTTCAGGGAGCATCAGCGTCTTCAGGAAGCATCAGCGTCTTCAGGAAGCATCAGCGTCTTCAGGGAGCATCAGCGTCTTCAGGGAGCATCAGCGTCTTCAGGAAGCATCAGCGTCGTCAGGGAGCATCAGCGTCTTCAGGGAGCATCAGCGTCTTCAGGGAGCATCAGCGTCTTCAGGAAGCATCAGCGTCGAGGGAGCTACAAGGAGCTACCGAACCGGAGCACTCAGTCAACGAGAAGAGCACCGAGTCATCAAGGCGACCAGGAGTCGTCGACGGCCACGAGTGGCCATTGCAAGATCACTGTACTATCACGCCCGCAATAAACCCTTTTAGAACCCGTGAATTCTGTGCCTTCTCACTGATCTACTGGGCGGTCACGTTTATATAAATTTGGTGGGACGAACACACAACTGTACTGAGCTAGCCGCACGAATCTCGTAGCGAGCAGACCGAAATAATCAGTTCGTTACATCGTGCTGAACTTCTGTATGCTTCATTGCTTCCATATTTCCAAATAATACTATTAAGTAATCATATTTTAATACCCTTGTTACATTATCGTCATTTAAGACAAGCATTATTTTTTTTCGTAAAATTTCATTTGCCGCAGAATGCATATATCCAGTGGCTCCTCGCCCAGATTTCACGATATCCCTATTACCCTTAATATGCTTGCTGCGCTTACAGTTTTTTATGTGATTTCTGATAGTTTTGGTAGGAAAATGAGCCTTGCAACCGGAACAACAAACAAAATCAACTGCTTTTCGAGATGACTTAATTCGCAACTGACGAGGTACTATCAGAGTACCATTGTTATATTTTGCATCGGTGTTGTATATAAAATCACCTTCTTTCCTTATGGTATCTAGCAAGTGCAATCTGTTCTTGTTTCCCCTTGGTAAGCTGCATAAATCTTTAGTATAATATGTCGTGCAATTTTGGTTTGCAAGGTCATACAAAATTTGCAAAAGTGTTGTTTCGATTTTCTTTCATTTTTGGCATATGGCACAGTTAGTTGTCTATCGTCATATAACGGAAGTTCTGGATTATGTTCAAATATTTTCGTAGCATCCATTAAAGACTGTGTTAACGAATCCGGTACATAAGTATTATCCAATTCATTCGCTTGACTTGATACCCACGAAGTTGAAAAAGTTGCCTCTAAGGAAGCATTTGAGACATCTGAACATGATATATATTGAATTAATAAATAAGTATTATATAGAAAAATAATATTAACCCAAAAATACGTATTCAATTTACGATTAAAGTTTTTACTGTATTTTAAGCTTTACATTTTTATACCCTTGCAGTAGCTTTATAATTTTAGTCAGTAGCTTGCGACACAGTAAAGGAGCCCCATAAAGTATATATATTCTTGATCAGCGTCGATATGCCGAGTCGATATCGCCACGTTTCTATTTCAGTTTAAAACTATCGCAAAGAAACTTTCTTAAAAGTACATATGTCGAATTGAACTGAATCGGACCGCTCCCATAGGAATATATAGAATATACATATATTGCTCCGTTTTTCACTATTTAAAAACAAACCCTAAAATGAACTTAAACAAAACAATAACATTCCGGTGATGTCTTACACATTGTGTCCACCCACGCAAATAATTTGGAGGAAGCATTAGAGTACTGGTCTTGAAATTCCGATGAACACTCGTAGAAGAGCTAGAGTTGTTAACATTAAGTATTACATTTACCTGCAAGGGTTTAAAAGCTTCGGCTTGCCGAATTTTTCTATCTTACTTGTTTAATATAAAACAGTACAAAAAAATTCTTAAAATTTACTTATTTAGAAACTTATTTTCAAAAACTTGTAAAAGTAAAATACAAATTATACTACGTTTTGCATTTACGTCTTTTAATTGCATTACCATTTACGCTGATAGCTATAGGCTTCCTCGAAACGTCAGACAACTTATGCAAATGTCCTTCATGGGATGTAGATTGTTTCGTGACTGCAAAAAAAGCAAAATGAGTGTTTAATTATGGATTACAACACCATTTTTAAAATTAATAAAATGAATACTTCGGTTTCTTACCTTCAAAGCAGTCAGTCCTGACCTTGTGTGCTTCCTGCGAAGCTTCTTTGGATACAGCTGTGAATGATTTTGGTGACTTGTGCGTGTGGCTATAAGCTAAAAATAAAAGAATATGGAACCAGATTTCAATAAAAATTAATCAGATTATTTATTTTTCCCAAGTTGTGTGGGTTTTTTAACGAACAACGAACTGATTTACCTTCAGTATTGCAGTCGAAGGATTGGGCACAATCTTCCGATGTAACTTTGCAGTCCAGAGACATTGCCGAGTTTGTAGAACCTGTGTCCGAGGCAGGCAGTTTTCCATAAACAGCTAAAACATACAAATTAATTTACATTAGAATGTAAAGGAAAGCATATTAAAAGTGAGAAAAAGTTAATTTCGTCAAAACAAAATGTCTTTCCGAATTCAAAATTTTTAGCATCCAAAAAAAATAAAAGATATTTACATTTACCCTCCTGATTGCAGTCCTCCTCTCTTTTTAGGCTATTGGGTTCAAAATTAGAAGGCGAATATGAACCGGCAGTGACTGGAATATTATGGACGAATTTAGAAAAATTGTTTTATAATTGTTTTCCTATATTTATTTACCTCCAAGATTGAAGTCCGAAGGTTTAACCCTTTTCAAAACGACAGACACATGTTGAATAGGTCGTTCATTTAAAGTACATTTTTTGGTGGCTGCAAGAATAAAATGGTTTATTAAATTTAAACTTGCAAATATATTAAACATTTTAACTGTGTAATATAAATTAATTTAATTTGAAAAACCCAAAAAATATTAACTACCAACAAATGTGTGTGGGTAAGCTCTGCGCCATTTTTAAATATTTTTATGTATGTATGTACATAAGTACATTCGCGCGCCAAAAATGGCGACTAATGGCAATACATACGTACATATGTACATAAAATAAGAAAAATAAAATTTGCCAATGTTAAAATTTAAAAACAATCCCGGCATTGCTGATCTGTTTAATGTGTGAATAGTTGCGATATTTTAAAATGTAGAAATTGTTGACAGGTTTTTCGAATTAAATTATAATGTTAAGGAAAATTAAGAATTACAAATTTCGATACTCACCATTTAATTTGTCGCACATTTTCTTTAGCATTGTTTTGTCATTTGAGCTCTTAATTACAGTAGCTTCAAATTTACCACCTTGAAATTTAGCAATACACTTTTTTTTATTGTGCACTGTTATTTTTTCATTGGGGAGCACATGGTACTCGCCACAATGCACTAAAAACCACATTTTATATGTAATATTTTAGATTTTTAACGAATAGTACCGTTTCACTTTGATTTGCGGAATTAAAGTGACAAGCGATATCTATAAAAAAGAATGTTCGATAAGTGGGCTCGCGCCCATTGCATTGCATCTTGTGATTAAAAATAAAAGGATGTGCAAAGATGTAGAATTGCATCTTGTTCTTTAAAATATAAAGATGATAAAAGTATTTTTTAATTAACTTGCTTTGATTGTAATAGACAATGTGACTCTTACCTTAACTTTATCTAAACTACTATATAAAAGTCTTCGAATAAAAAATGGGTCAGTGGTAAATTCCTACCAGAGCGGATTGACATAAAAATCTAGAAAAATCAGCATAATTCTGAAATAATTAGGAGACGTGTGTGAGGTACAAATTAAAACAATAAACGACCCCAAAGTGCCCCAAAATTCGATTCGTTTTTTTTTAAATTCTTTCTTTTGCCATTTTTCTGTTATAAATGTTGTTAATATGGTTTAAAAAAATTATGATCATAATCTTATGGCATAGCCGCAACTAACTGCATTTAGATTTTTTGGAAATTCAGCCTCCTTAACCAAGTCCCCAATATTTTCCAATTTTGTTATGTGTGACGTCACGGCCTCCACATATGTATGTATGTATGTTCTGCTGGCGCACTTTGCATTAAGTCGTAAATGTGTGTATGTAGCATTTTAAGTGTGACCGCGCAGGGGAAAAAATAAAAATACCAGTCACAAAAAATGTAAAATGCGCGGTTGAAAAATCGATAATATCGCAAATCTTTTCTTTTGTTTTCAAATGTTGAGTTATCTACAAACTTTGGATTTGTAAAAAACAAAAATAAACAATGATTCGCTCTGCTATGTACACACACACGCACGAAATATGTATATCCAAAAAATCAAGATAATACTGATATCCTTTTGCTAAAAGAATATTTAATTTACATTTCCACAACAGATTTAAGACATTTTGTAACCGATTTTTGTGATTTAATATTCAAATCGCACTGATAATATTAAAAGAACATCAAATATACAAACCAATTGATTCTCACGCTCTTTATTACACGTGCCTCATATTATTTAAACAAATGCAAATGTTTAAACAATTTGATTCACGGCGTCCCCCTCCACCTGTCTTCCTGTTATTAATAATATAATTCTAATCGAGGTGAAAAATTAATGAAAACTAAAATACTGAAAACGAAATAACAATTTTAAAACTTAACTTTTAGACTTAACTTATGCAAACAATCCAAAGGAATGGGATGGAATGGATTGGAAGGAAGGACAATGGTTGTTTTTGCAAGTTTTTGTTTTTTTTTTAAATAGTTTGCATACACACAAAAAAATTTGATTGGTAAAATTGACGTATACGGATAGTTACGTAACTATAAAAAAAGATGTACGTTGTTTTGTTTTTGCTTTGGGTGTGTGTATATGCGAATTGTGTGTATTTGTTGATGTGAAAGTAATTATTTAATTGATAGTATTGTACATTTTTGTGGTTGAGAACGGTTTAAGAATTATATTGGTTAATTTTACCAATTTTTTTTTGAGAGTAGGACATAATACTGTTGTTTTTGTGGAAACTAAGAAACAAAGTTCTATAAAATGAATTCTCGGCTTTTAGGTTAATCTTGGGAATTTTTAAAATTTTAAATAAGTAGTAAAGGTAAAGGTATGTCAATTTATGTAGCTATTCTACATACATACACACATATTTTCAATCTTAATTTCCGCGGGCGAAGCTGCGGCCCACCTTGCTAGTCCTTTAATATAAATTGTCTATCGTTATCCTCTAGAATTTCAATAATATTTCAATAAACAATGTGTCTTAAGATTTTTCCCGTGTAAACTGTCTTATACTTAAGACTGTTCACACTGAAAGGATCTCTGAAGCTGCGGCTAAATTCTGAAAAAAAAGTTAGCTAATTTTCAGAATGAGTACATGTTATTAGAAGAGAGAAAGAGAAAGTTCCGTTCGATTTATTATTGTAAGCAAAGTAATAAGAACTACTAATAGACCTCCTTAATGGATTTAAAAGTCTAGTACTCACATCGGCTAAGAGTTTCACTAGTATTTATATATTTCCTAAGCTTACTTGAGTACCGCGGGGAAAAAAGGTTCCGGCTAAAGGCGTTAGCTACCTATTTGCCTCTCGCTTTCTCCTATGGCTACCTCGTGGTTTTCGTCGATGTAAGTACTAGGCTGAATGTAAATATTGGGAGCTGAAAATAGTAAAATGTTTCAGAATTGACATTCAACGATTCAAGAACATTTTCTTCAGAACATTTTCTTCAAAAATAACAAATTTGATCTTTGGCTGAGTTTGTGCAGAAGCGGGGTGCCCAAAACAAATTAAAAATGGAAGGAGAACCCCAAGAACCACTGAAAAATCATCTGCAGGAGTTGCGGCAATACATATCGCCACGCCAACAGCAAATTTAAAGTTTGAGAACTAAGTTTTCAACTTATTGAAATATTTTGCCGTTTCTTCGGTCACACTTCAAAGAATAATATTTTTCGACTAGTGAAAAAAAAGTCCCCGATAGCTATCTGTCCGAAAAATTTAGAGACCAGATAAACTGTTCGTAAAATCAAATCTGCCTTCTCGACTCCTTTAATCTATCTGAACGAGAAACAATTACAGAGTGCTGTTAGGGCACAGAATTGTGCTGTAAAGCGCGAAAAATAGCGTGCTTTGATTAATTGATCAGCTGTTTGGGTATAAGTCAAAGGCAAAGTCAGCTGTGATTTCGTTTCTTCCTCTTAGTTGGCTTTGGGAAATCAGCTGTCGTTATATCGAGCCGAAGACGCTTAGCAGGGAGTCCAAGTCCCTGTCAAAGTTAGCTCTCACACTGATGCTCGAGAAAGCCAAAATGCCTTAGCAGGGATTTTTGTATTTGGCGTTTCGGATTTTTTTGGGTAAGGAATGGCCCAAGTCAGCTGTTATAAAAAAAATGTATGTTGGTGCACGTCCAAAGAGTCTTGAACTCGGGAAATGATCTCATTTCTCATATAAATATTTAAAAGGGTCATAGCATTTCTAATTTGCGAAAATTCTCGTGGCCGCGCTTGTTTGGATGCATTTCTCATTTTTTGACAATGTGCTAGTACCTATAAAGAAATCATTTGCCGCTGAAAAAATTCCATATCCTAGCGTTCATATTGTAATTAGTTTTGAGGTCTAATCAATTTTATTTTTAGAACCATTATATTGACACGTTCTCTTTCTTTCGGGGTTGTATGTGCCGATTAGCTGCGCGCTAAAGCGATTATCTGTGGAAACACAGTTTGCTGTTGCATTTTTAAGCTGCAGTGTGCAGAGGGTATAAAAATAAGAACCACAATGGTATATGATGGAAATTTTCAGAGATTTGAGTGCCAGTGTGAACGGACTTTATGATATGTATGTAAATACCTTTAGCGACAATAGGAAACGTATGTTAGTACAAAGCTATGTCCAAAATTAGATTCTGTCATTCTTAATTTTCACTATTCTGACCCTGTGTTTTTCTGCACATGCATACATATGTCAGGCATACATTTTTAAGAAATTATGTGAATTGAAAAATTTGTTGGGGCGCTAGACCGATAATTTTTATAATTTTTTTTGTAGAATAACATTTTAAGATTATACAAAAATAGTTTTAATTCAATCGGACAAAAACTTTTAAAGTAAGGCTAAAGTTAGTTTTAGTAAACTAAAAAAGAAAACAGTTAAACAGTTAAAAAAAATATTTAAAGTTAAAAAATAAAAATAAAAACTTTCCAGGGGCGGGTTTTTTCTATTCTTAAACAAAATGTAAAAGCAGAATGGAAATCCCTCAATTTTTGGCGGATTTGATAACCGCAAAACGTCTTTTTTTAAAGTGCTCTATGTGTGTTTTACATGTGACAAGTTTAACCGATCGTTTTCAAACTTGTCGCATATTTTTCTGCATAAAAAAACCTGCCCCCTGGGAAGAGTTTTTTGATTATTTTTTAACTTAAAATACAATTTTTTTAACCTGAAAAACGCTTTTTTTACTTTGAAAAATCGAAAAAAAATTCTACAAAATAAAAAACTAAAGATCGAGCTTCCCAGGAGCGGAAATTCTTTCTATTCTTAAACGAAATGTAAAGGCAGAATGGAAATCCATAAATTTTTAGCGGAGATACAGTGATTACCGCAAAACGCCATGTTTTTAATAGGGTTACAGCAATCGCATTGCCACCAATATATTAGCCCATAGTATTGGCTATAAAAAGTAGTCGACGTTATTAAAATGACAATCAAGAATATACAAAAGGTTTGAATTTATACATATATAAAAAATCGCAAAGTTAATTGATTTTTTGATGCCAAAGATGCCCCCCTTAAAGCGGATGTGGCACATGGCTGAAGCAAAAATGGCATTTATAAGGTATGCAAATAGGACGACTGTATCACATTGCTGTCAAAGGAACGATAGCAAAATACAGGGAAAATGTTAGAATGTAAAATCCTTCTTTAGAAACAATGGGAATATCTCTTCGGACGACATTCGGCTAAAGTTTGTATTGATGTATGTACCTAAGAATTCCACCTCGAGGTTGTTTCCGACATTATTCAGTTTACATATAAATTAAATTTTGAGTAAACTGTAATTAATTTTATGTCCTGCATTAAGCTTTATACCCTTGTTTTTAGATATTGCAGTCTATTTTTTATATCAATATAAATAATACGTATGAGTGCTTATATAAACTTTCTTTGGTAATTTTGAAGACATTGTCTCTAAAAAAATGCGTTATGTATATGTATGTTTCAAGTAATTCCATTTCGTTTTTAAAAATATGGGAAAAGTATTAGAAAGTGGACATTATGATAATTTTGGCGACATAGTCCCTTTTATACGCCTTATATATACTAATTCAGAAATATACATTTATTTCCCGTTCATTCCCCTGCTATGTATGCTTATAAACACTTGCTTTGGTTATTTTGAAGACATTGTCTCTAAAAAATGCATTATGTATATGTTTCAAGTAATTCCATTTCGTTTATTATATATTAATATTAATATTATACAGTAGACGATGTGATCATTTTGGCGGCACTGTCTCTGTTATACGCCTTATATATAATGCTCTCGAAACTGACCATATATTGCTATTTCATTCTACTGTTCCGCTGTCCCCAAAAAAACCGTTGTGTTTTCATATTTTTCAAAAGGTGGCAACCTTGCAAAAATGTACCCAAAATAAACATGTCATAGAAATATATATAAACCAAAAATTGCAGTCCTTTATTTGTCGACTACTTTGAGGTTTAGTACCCATAATTACGCTTACCTATCATGTCCCCGAAATAATCTTTAAGTAAGAAAGAGAAAACTTACCAGCAGAAATTTTCTCCTCGTCACCATGTGTTTAGGGAAGGGGGCGCCAGCGATATTTGGCGGTCGATTGGCACTATCGTATGACAGCCGATCGATGGGCACGAAACAATGGAAATATCGGCATATGGAGGGTCACTCTAATAAACATCGCGATGTTTAGGTGGCAACGCCGCCCAAGGCGATATCGATAGGCGAGTCATGTTATCGATCGCAAGAGATTAGTGTGACCAGGACGAGCTACCGAAGACCGCGAATCATACTAGAGCGGGATATTTAAATTTCAACGGCAACAGTAGGAATCAAGAAATGTTGCATCAACGAGGGAGCATCGTGGGAGAAAATCGTGACAGACGGATCGGCGCAGTCTAACTCAAGAAGGAGCTGTAGGCATCGATGGAAGGATCGGGAAGACTCAAGGGCGATGAGGATACACAGGATAAAGGCCGGAGAGGAACAACGAGAATTCTTACGTCTGTGGGGAGAACATCTGAGGGGGAACTAAATCAAGAAGAAGAATGAATGGACTCAAGGGCTACACAGGATACACAGGATGACAGGCGGAAAGGAGGAACAAGCTCACTTTCGTCACCCGAAGAAAGGGGGGAATGTGAGGAGTTAAATAACTCCGCACAAATAAACACAAGAAATACATGGAGAACTACATGGAGACCAGCCGCACTTTGGACTTTAGTGTAAGGCCGTGTGCAGAGGGCGAAAGGTCGAACGGTAAAAACCGTGCACTTTGGACCCTGAAGTGGAGAGTTGGAGAGAGAGTTGGGAGAGTACCAACCCAGAGAGAGAGAGAGAGCAAAGAGAGGCGTCAGAGCGAGACGGCACTAGCCTGAGGGAGAGACGAGAGAGCGCAGGCGTGCCGTAAGCAAGGAATTAACGGTACAGCACCGCACTTTGGACCCTAGAGTGGTGCCGTGCGCAGAGGGCGAAAGGTCGAACGGTAAAACCGTGTACTTTGGACCCTGAATTGGAGAGATGAAAAGGAGAGGCCGAAGATTAACGGGACCCGGAGGCCTATATAAGCGGGCTCTGCGCTGGAGTCGGGACCAGTCATCGAGCATCAAATCGCGAGTGAACAACGTCTAGTAAAGTCAAAGCCAAGGAGAAACAGCCGTCGAAAACCAGCAAGGAGCAAGATCGCTACGTCAAGACGTTCGGGACCAAGCAAGTCTCCGAATTGCGACACAGGTAGCTGAGGTCCCTCAAGGCAACGCACGGCTAAGTCTGCAGAACATCAAGGTTGGCCGTAGTACCGACCAGCACGACCATATCGGCTGTGATACCGATTAGTCCGGCTAGGTTGGCTGTAATACCGACTGATCCGACTACATTGGCTGTGATACCGATTGGTCTGACTATATTGGCTGTGGTACCGATTAGTTCGGCTAAGTTGGCTGTAATACCGGTCAGTTGGCTGCATTGGCTGTAAATACCGATCAGGCTAGCTGTGCCGGCTGTAATACCGACTAGTCCGGCTACATTGGCTGTAATACCAATTAGTCTAACTGCGTGCGGCTAAGTTGGCCGTAGTACCGACGGGTCCGACTGCATTGGCTGTAATACCGATAGTCCAGCTGCGTCGGCCGTAATACCGATCAGTTGAACAGAACGTGGACAGACTTGGCACGGGCATCCCCACCAGCAGAGTGTGGGCACGAGCAGCGGACTTCAAGGGAGCAGCGCAGGACAACGCAGCAACGAGTCGCCCAGGACATCGACGAGGACCAGCATCCAGGGACCGTGCCGAGAACCAGGCATCAGGTACGATCGCAACAGCCAGGAGGGAAGGTTAGGGTGGAACGTTCGTCTTTCTCTGGGCGTTTGCTACAGGGACTGCTGGCGTAAACCGGCCGTAGTACCGGAGCGTCAAAGGAAACTGAGTAGGCGTCTAGCGGGACCGGCCGGGACAGAGCAAGGGACAGGAGACTGCGGCTGGCAGGACGAAGGTCTTGCAAGCGTGGTGCCTGTTCACCCTAGTCTGAGAACGGTGACGCTTCCCTGAGCCCAACAACCCAACTCCACGCCCTCGTCTACGGGTGGCAGCGAAAGTACCCGGCGCAACCAGGAGCACCTGCAGCGAAGAACCCCGGATCGGAGTCGCATTGATATATACATTGGGCGCCTGGTACTGTTACCAATTTGGATACTGCTTGATTTGTTGGTGCTAGCCATGTTTAGCAACATTGTGTATGAACAACACTAAATACAAATTGAATCGGGGAATCTTGGGGATCACAGTTAAAATTTATGTAAACACAAAAAGAACGAACACTAAAGCTGCTAAAAACATTAGAAAGTAAACAATTAATTTCATAATAAGGACAACACAAGTTAGCTTTTACAAATATTGCAACTTAAAGAAAATACCTTTAACTTAAAAATCCATATCAAAGAATATTAGTTTTAACACGAAATAAGAGAAGTACACGCTTTAATGTTGATGCGAAGAATTAGTGATGCGCGCAGTTTTGCTTTGCGACTAAACACGTGCTCACGACTTTAGGTCTCTTTTTAAAAAGTACCGATAGTTTTCCAGAAAAATCTGGTATGCCACAAAGAAGCTTGAGCATATTAGAGAAAATTTGCATACCCTTTTCCATTTTTGGGTTCAGTCGATTTTTTGAATTTTGGCCTATGGGGGAAACCACTGTGCGTTGTCCGCTACTATTAGCAAAGAATTTCGTGCTCTACAAAGTAAAGTGATCTTATCATATTTCAGAATTCTAACTAATATCCCAGTAAAATCCTGCATAACCTTAGCTGAATAAACCCCACCTAATATTTTACCATAACCCCTAACCATTACTTACCTTTCCTTTACACCGTCCTAACTCCACCTGTCTCTCACCCCAGGCACACTTTCTTAGCACACTAAGGGCCGTTTTCTCGACCGTACTGCAAAGTAGATTTAGCTAATGGAAGGATAAATTTATCCAGGCGGTAAATCGGGTTTGGTTTTCTCGTCCGTCATTTAAAATTCCAAATAAAAGGCGAACTAATTTGAGACAAGGTGGCAACCCTACAACAGAAGAGTTGTCAAAAATTAGTCGAAAAACTATCGAAAAGTACCATAAAATAGTCCCACTAACAGCTGATAATATAAACAAAATTTCAAACTAATAAATAACCAAGGTCGGCAGAAAAAAAACTCGCGGTAAAAATTATACCGATAAACAGGAGACAATTCTTGTAGAACAGTTATAAGAAAACTGCCGCTTGCATAGAATCTAAGTGCTATTAGAAGCTTAACCCATGGCTGTATTGTCGTTTCCCTGTAATAAAGGTTTTTGGTTATATGGAATTAGTTAAACCAAATGAATGCACTTTCTTCTTTACTTTAGATTCAGGTCGCACAACAAATTTTTGCAAAACAAATTGAGCCGAGCTTTTACACAAGCGAAACCTTTTAACAAATTCTTCATCACTGTAATGTTCGAAGTAATTTCTTTGGCCTTGATATTTGCGTAGATAAGTACGCACTTCAGACAATTTGACGATATCCCACAGAGTTTAAAGATAAATCGCTCGGGAATTCATTTTTAGAATAAATTGGATTACTTTAATTTTACAATTTTGATTTATATTTAACTGTAAATTGAATCAGCTGTTTTCGAATGAAGAGTGGAGCCAGATTGACAACGCTCGAATGTCTGGCAACACTTGCAAATGTCTGCACAAATCCACCTGCACAAATTTTAAAGGGTGGAAGAAGTACCCCGACAAAATTTGTCGCTACCTGCGCTAACATAAGGACGAGTAAACCATTTCTTGTTTATCGCTCCGTTGTCCCGGCAGGCAAATTGAAGTACGGACGAGAAAACGGCCCTAATGCTTTTTTCACTATTTATTTTGTCGGTCCTTGAAAAGAAATCCTGTTGATCTTGGCCTTGGTACCTCGTTCTACAATTTTTGCTTCGTTAATTGTATCTTTATTATACCCGTTACTCGTAGAGTAAAAGATAATATTGTATTCGTGCAAAAGTAACAGGGAGAAGGAAGCGTTTCCGACCCTATAAAGTATATATATTCTTGGTCAGGGTCACTAGCCGAGTCGATATAGCCATGTCCGTCTGTCCGTCTGTCTGTCCGTCCGTATGAACGCTGAGATCTCGGAAACTAAAAAAGCTAGAGGATTGGCATTTTGCATGAAGATTCTTGGAGTTCCTACGCAGCGCAAGTTTATTTCAAGAAGGTGCCACGCCCCCTCTAACGCCCACAATACTTAATACACGATTTTAAAAATTTAAATATTTCGGAAAACTAAAAATGCAGTTTTGTTGTGTTTATCAATACCTATCGAAATTTTTTAAATCGGACCATTCGTTAAAAAGTTATTGCTGATCAAAGTTTATATCTGTCCGTCCGTATGAACGCTGAGATCTCGGAAACTAAAAAAGCTAGAGGATTGGCATTTTGCATGAAGATTCTTGGAGTTCCTACGCAGCGCAAGTTTATTTCAAGAAGGTGCCACGCCCCCTCTAACGCCCACAATACTTAATACACGATTTTAAAAATTTAAATATTTCGGAAAACTAAAAATGCAGTTTTGTTGTGTTTATCAATACCTATCGAAATTTTTTAAATCGGACCATTCGTTAAAAAGTTATTGCTGATCAAAGTTTATATCTCCATCTCCCTCGCACTCCCTTTAGCCGAGTGACGGGTATTAGATAGTCGGGACAGCAACCCGACTATAGCGTTCTCTCTTGTTTTTTGTTTATCAAAGACAACATTTTATAACTATTTAAACTGAGTTATGTTTACTTATTGTAAAGATGTTTATTTTTGATAATTTATTAATTACCTAAGAATGGTAAATAAAAACCAAATACTATTTAAAGGTATCCACAGTAGACAACTCTTATAAGGGAAACAAATATTTATGCGAAGCAATGTCAAGAAAGGCTTTAAGAAAATCAATTAGAATTATTATTTTGTTTGTTTGTATTTTTGTGTTCATAGATTTTTCACCGTGATTATAATTATATTAATAATAGAAGACTGGCGGCATCCCCGCGAATTGGATTGTTTAAACATTTCCATTTTTTAATCCCATAACGGATTGACATAAAAATCTACAAAAATCAAATTAATTCGGAACTAATTAGGCGCCGCGTGTAGGCTACAAATTAAGACAATAAACGACCCCAAAGAGCACAGACAGATAATATATTGATAATATATATTATTGATCAGCATCACAAGGCGAGTCGACCTAGCCATGTCCGTCTGTCCGTCGTGTGTCCGTCTGTCTATCTGTTTCTACGCAAAATAGTCTCTCAGTTTTAAAGCTATCGGGCTAAAACTTTCCCAAAAGTCTTCTTTCTGTTGCAGGTAGTATATAAGTCGGAACGAGCCGGATCGGACAACTATATCATATAGCTCCCATAGGAATAATCGGGAAAAAAATGTAAGAAAATTATATCTTGGGTGTTTTTAAACCTAGAACCTCCTACTTTTGGAAATGCCATTTTTTATGTAATTCTAAATTCCAAATAAAATTGTTTCAAAATCGGACGACTATATCATATAGATGCCATAGGAACGATGGAAAATTAATGGGAATATAATAGGAAATAAATTATTGCTTCGTTGGTTTTTTATTTTATTCTCTTATACTCTAAGACATGACTCTTTTTAAAGGTTTCCGAATTTTGATTTTAATTTTATCAATATCGAACTACCATGTCATATAGCTGCCATAGGAACGATTGGAAAATGGTGATTAATAGGAATTATCTGCAAGGGTATATAAGCTTCGGCTGGCCGAAGCTAGCTTCCTTTCTTGTTTTTAAATTATTTTCTATCAAACTATTAAAAATCAGACAGATATTTTTAATGAACTTCAATGTGTCTTTAAAGTAGCATACGGATTTGTAATTTTTAGTAGCCTCTATTCATGTAAATCCATGATATGCTTGCACTACTATTTCCTTGATTTCGTTTTAAACTTGTGAAGAATGACATTTTTTGGATTTAAATATATTTTTATGATTTTCGTAATCTGTAAATAATTTAAGTATATACGGCAGTAGGTTAAGAGACATGAATCTTGAAGTATATAATTTGACTTAGCCCTAAGTGGCCGCCAAAACTATCGAATAAGCTAGGAGAATAGTTAAGTTTCCCCGCCGAAGCCAGTACACGAACCACGATCAGGCCACAGAAAATTCCAGAAAGAAGCTCCACCACGAAATCCCAAAAAACAGGTTTTTGGAGAGAAGAGAGCAACCGCCACACTGTGCTCAGAGACTTGAAGCGGGAACGATGCGCGTGAACAAGGAACTTAAGAGGAAAAAAAAACCAACGACAGAATCCGATCGAGAAAACGCAAGTCCACGTGGCGAAGGAGTAAAGAAGCAAAACGAAAAACACCAGGACACTGGCTTCGGCAATCAGGGTGAGCATAATGAGTGCGACAGGGACAGACAGGGCTTAGAAATAGAAACCCTTGAAATAAAACGATAGTAACTCAAAATCAAAACGCTAAAATACTTTGTGCAAGCAGTGTTACCTCCGATTATGCCGACTGCGAGTATTCCGGGCATTTTCGTAGAGGTTTTCCACAGCAGGATCAGCTGCGACAGTGCCGTCTGTGAGTATTCCGGGCCTGTGCGCAATAGATAGGGCCAACAGTGTTACCTCCGGTTATGCCGACTATGAGTATTCCGGGCATTTTCGTAGACGTTTTTCCTCAGCAGGATCAGCTACGACAGTGCCGTCTGCGAGTATTCCGGGCCTATTCGCAATAATTTGTGCCACTAGCGTTAGCTTCATAGAGTTTTCACTGTAGTGTCAACCGCTACGTGGCCGCCGGTGCGTGTCCAGGCCCACCCACAGCGTTTTGTACACGACTCGGTGACCCGAGTAAGAATTTACCAAAGAAAACATAGTGATACCCGTCCCTCAACTGTCTCAAAGATAACAAATTTTATCTGATGAGGATCCTGGGCGGACTGAGACGCCGACCACAGCGAAAAGCAGCCTTAGAAACTCGAATCCCAAAAATTCACCACGGTAACAACGGTTATCATTTGTCATTGACCGCGGTACTCAAAAAATACAAAAATCTCCGCAATAAGTCCTATTAGCGTTACCTTGAGAGCGGTGACCCTGCCGATCTTGAAAGATACAAACTACATAAGCGTGAATTCGAATTCTTAAATACATTTCTTTATAGCCAATATATGTCAGATGTTGAAAGTAAATTGCGGATGAAGAAACATCGAACATTATTTCCCACATGTCACTTAACAGTGAAATGGCTTTCTCGGACTTGGAAGTGGCTAACTTGTTTGCAACATTTTTTTCGTCCAATTTCGAGCCAACTTCGCCTTGGAATGATGATAAAACGCTTTTTTTCCATTGATTCTCTATTAAATAGGAAATCTACATGTGTCCGACTTTGACTGTTATATTGCTGCCGCGAGCTTTAATGACTCCGAACGTATGGATAGCGATGACCCTTTTCCCTTAACTCTAAAAAATTGTATTGATG
>JBAMCJ010002991.1:0-86864 GCA_037075205.1 Drosophila prostipennis | reverse complement strand
TAAAATCTAAAGGGATTTTAGAATATAAGATACACAGAAAAAATTTTTCAAGAAGACTGACGTTCTCAAATTAAGTATTTGTATTCTCAATTTGAGGAAATACTGATTTTGTGGACAAATTTTGAAAAAAAGCCTCATTCTTTCACCATGTTGTTTCCCCCTTATTTGTCCCCGTTTTTTGAGAAAAAAAATCTCTAAAAAGACTCAATTCAAAGGTATTTTATTTAAAAAATTGGTACTAATAGTGAGTATTTTGTACTTAAAGTTAATACTTAGTTATATTTTGAGTGGAAAATTCTCAATTTAAGAGCACCGTTCTTGAAAAATTCTCTCTGTGTATATATAAGCTGATTTTCTAGAATGTATGATCTTTCTTTATAAAACTAAATTCCCCTTTCGACTTGAATTTCTCCAAGTGTTCTATTGCTATAGGTGCTGGCATTGCTGGGAACAACAAAATAAATGTGTTTTATAAGCAGTTTTGCTTATCGCATATCAATATCGGTGCGTAAATATACAGTAGTCGATGGAGTGGACCGATATGGGGCCTAGGCAGACACCTATGTACATACTGTATCCAGTGAAGGCACCCGCTATTCACCCCCTCCGAAGATTAGACTGCATTGCGGCTATAGCTGGTTGCTAAGCTTTATCGGGGCGATCCGAAAATTTGTCTAACCCCGGACGGAAGATACGAGTGGAGTATGGGAGGAGGTCATGTAAATTCATAGCTCTATTTATACAGCTCTTGTGCGGCTCATCGGTGGTTCCTGGTGCGGTTTTATCACGGCATTCGAACCGTTCGATCGGGTTTGGTTTGGGTTTATCGGGCGGTGTTGGGCTTATCAAACGGCCTATAAACGAAGCGGGAGCCACCGGCAGCTCGACGACAACGGAACTCGGCGATACCATTGATGGCGTCTATAGATTGCTGCCAATGGCGACAACAATGCCACCAATTTGACCAGCTCCAATGCTCGCGCAACAAATCCAAATTAATGCCCAATGGGCTGGTCAACAAAAGCCCCCCAGCCAGACCTCTTGATAACTCCCCCGATGGGCATGTGAAACTGATTAATGTGGCATTATAAATAGATCTCGAAGTATGTGGTTGGGACTTGATCGAAATTAGGTAACTTTGGGTCAAACTATATTTATGGTATTTACGATAAATAAACAAATGCGCTTGCAATTCGATTTGATTTTACTTAAGCCCAAAACCTAATGGGTGACTTTCATTATTTTATAATAGTTTATTGGGGTGATATTACATTGTACTTAAAATTAAATAAGAACCGGTGTAATTGTAATTATAATTATAATAATAATTATTTTTCTGAACAAACATAGGTTTTGTTTGTTAACAGAATCAAGTTATCTTTGTATTTTTATTTCACTTGTCACCTTGGGAGACTTCATGAGAACTCATTGCTTTTTTGGTTCTTACTCGAAGTTGATCTAGGAATTTCGGAAAATAATTCGTCTGATTTCAGAAAAAGTAGTAAAAATGGATTCAAATCATGAAGAATTGCACGATATGGGGATTGATGCAATGAAAGTGATTGTTGCAAAGGCCAAAAAGTCCGTCTCTTTAAAAAGTAACCAATTCAAAAGGGAAATGAAGCAGAGTGAAGATGAAATTATCTCAATGCAAACTCCGGTAAGATCCTTTTCAAATTAGCCATTCCTGGTTGCAACTAATAATCCGTGCGCCAGGTGAATCAAAAAATATTGAAAAATGTTTTCGAGCTTCAAAAAACTCTCGTGATGGAGGAGTTCGAGGAATCTTATAAAAGGAAGAAGAAACTTGAGGAACTTGGGGAAACAGAAAATCGATCGGATGATGATTCAAGCTCCGAGTATGAAGGACTATGAAGCTGAAATGTGAGACGCCAAGTTATCTATATTCAAAAGTGTTTTATAAAATGAATTTGGTTTTTTACAGAGCAAAATATCACCTAAAGAATAAATATGAGAATGCTCTAAAGAACGATGAGAAATTAGATGCTGCGGTGGAACGCTCTTTCAATGGACCTGGTCCCAGATACCGCAGCAACATATTGCTGATCTGTGAGACCCAAAATGTTTATATACTGTAATATCCAATCAAACGCTTTTAACTTTTA
The DNA here is from genome assembly GCA_037075205.1 of Drosophila prostipennis. Lineage (NCBI taxonomy): Eukaryota > Metazoa > Arthropoda > Insecta > Diptera > Drosophilidae > Drosophila > Drosophila prostipennis. The sequence continues at coordinate 84,738 of JBAMCJ010002991.1, read as the reverse complement.
CAGAAAGCAGCGCCACAAAGATGAAGCTCAAGTTTATAAAAAGGTGCAAGAAAAATTGATGTCCAGTTTCAAGAGGGATATGGACAAGCTCATGTGCAAGTTTGATGAGCGGTACTCCCGGCTCAGGAAGGACCATTTCGAGTTTATGGCAGAGACTAGAGCGGAACACGAACAGGATTGTGCCAATGCCTCTACCACTCATCATCCTTAGAATACGTTATGGAGTTTAAGAGCAGTTATACACATTACCATTGAAGGGTCGAAGTTTCCTACACTAGTTTATTTTATTTTAAATTAAATTGTTTTAAATTGCATTCCAAAAATGTAAAAAAAGTTATTAAATTAAAATGTAATTATGACAAATTGTAATTATTTTTAAGAATGCTGAGAACGTGAAAACCTTGAGAAATGTTTCTCATAAAATTTATGGAATAAACCTTTTTTATAACAATTCCTAATTGTTTGTGCCTAGAATAAAATCGATTACAAAAGTCTTTTTCAATGTATTTCCCCTTTTATTATTTATTAATATAAAATAATCTTATTACTTCTCCTTTGGCTTTAGTTCACCAAGTTCCGTGGCATGTTCGGCCAGCAGATCCAGCATAACCTCGATCTTTAGGTTGCACATATTGTTCTCCTCCTCGAGGGCCCGGAACTTCTTGTTTAGCCTGAGCATGTCGTCCACGTCGCCCTTTCGGGACGAATGCATCCAGATGCCGTCCGCAAAGCGCAGCTCCTTATTGCCCAGAGTGAGGGAAATCTGGCGGAAGTCGTCCAGCTCCTCGGTGGCCACCGGGTGTCCAATATTGCACCGACCCTGACGCACCGGAATGGGCTTCGATTCGAACTTCTTGTTGAAGAGCGGCATGGCGAGCGACTGAAATGGGAAAGTTGACCATATTCCGATTATTGGACTATTTGTTTTGACTGCCCCGTTGCCCAGGACAACGGACACTTGTCGGGGGTCAGCGCCCGTGGCAGGACTCGTGCCTGGGTTTTTACTACAAGTAATACCTGCTTAAAGGGTGGCAGGCTGTCACAGATTGACAACGGACAGCAAAAGTCTGCCAGTGGCATAGAACCGGTGGAATAAAATGGGTTCCTAACCGCACGACGGTACAAGTAAATTCGTAAAAAATATTTTAAAGTTCCTGAAAAATGGACGAAAACCGGAAAATAATTAAACACAACTTGCTACAAAGCTTGCTTGGTTAAATATTATTTCTGAATAAATACTAAACAAAATTATTAATATTATAATGGAAAAGTGATTATTAAATACAAATGTAAACCAACCTAAGTATTTATAAAATATTTCCTTTACCATATTATTATTTTAATACCACAATAAAATCATAAATCGTAAAATACATTCTTATAAATGTCTACCCAACTCCAGAAAGTTCGGAAATACATATGTGATTCGGCACAAAAATAATAATGACACATCAGGAAAACAAGCATGCGTTTCCCGGGTATTTAGCAAAAATACATTTGTGTAATGAAGCCATTAATTAACCCAATCCAATCCCCCCTTAAGGAGCAATGTGCGGGAAGTGGCCGAAGGAGTGGAACGCCTTGTTCGGGACACCAACCAGGATCTGCGCAACTTCCGGCAGGAGCAGGCCCACCTGCGAGTCCACGTCAACGGAGTGGTGGAAGAGAATCGCCGGCTAAACAACGAGTTGGCCAAGTGCAGGAACACCCTGGCCAGTGGTGATTACCAGGACCTCAAGCAGCGCCTTCAACTGACCAACAATGCTTTGGACGCGGCCAAAAAGCAGGTGGAAGAGCTCCTCAAGGAGCGGAAAAGCTTGCACGCTATGCAGGACTTCTCCAAAAAGACCATTGAAAACATGGAGCTGGAGCTAAGGAGCTATCAAGTGCAGATGCAACAGTCTAACGATGATCAGGTAATAAAGTCATTAATTTTAACTCTTAAATATCAGATTAGTCACAGAATAGAAAATAATTTCATATCCTAACAATATGTTAAAGGTTGCCACAGAAATCGCTTTTCTCTAAAATCTTAGAATTTCTTCGAAAATTGTAGAATATGGGCTTTCATTCAGCATGTCGGATATACCTTTCATAACACTTTGAGGACTCACATATCATTTCGGGGACTTGTCGTTTTCCTTCGGACAAGTGGCCCATGTTAAATATGTCAGGTGTCAAATGATTATATTAAGAGACATTCGGAATCCTATTCAGTTTTAGTTTGGAAGCCAACAGCAACACTTACTTTTTCCAAGTCTTAAATACTACTTTTCATATATTTTTAAAAGCAAAAAGTAAAGATAATTTTTGTGTATAAATTAATAACATTTTGAAAACATGAGTAAAGCGAAGGTAAAGGGTAGCCAGCCGAAAGAGCAGCTCGAGAAGAAGGAAGCCTATGAGGAGGAGGAGGAGAAAGTGAAGAAGCTTCATCGTAAACGGATTTTGGGTCAACTATCCCGGGCTCCTGGAAAATGTCCTTTGGGCAAATGCGAGCAGGTGGTATTTCCCTCTGGTATTTTGGCTCACCTTCTTCATAGTCACGGCAACGATCCCATGACAAAGATGTCGATCGTCTACGATAATCAGTCATTCCGTATGACCTTCAAGCCGGATTCCTTTGAGAAGGGAGTGCCGCAGGCCTTGGCCATTTTGCTATATGCTGGCACTGAGGGTAGACCCCAAACTCGACCAGCTCGTCGGTATTTAAGTTTCTCCAATTGCGGTCTTTTAAACGACTTGCGTCGCTACGAAAGTCACTTGACTTTGATCCTCATGTTTTGCAAGACCACCTGGAGCTCTATGCTGCCTGATAAGGAACTGGCCGCCGAGCTGGAGGAGTTTAGCGGGCCGGAGAACGATATTTATCTCATGTGGTTGGTCGCCCCAGTGACCACCAGTCGAATGTTCTATACGCTAACCGCCTTTGATCGCTTCTATATACAATCGCGTAGCGTCATCCGGAAAGCTAGAAACTCCGCTGTCTCGCAGGATCCCAAGGACTTCTTGTGCGGTGAATGGGATTTCCTGATGCTCCGTCACGAAGAGGCAATGGATTTAATGAGTAATGTGGCATGATCCTAATAAAGATGGCCTAACACCGGGGATTCATCTGGAGCTGTTCGTGCAGGAAGATCTTTCCTGGTGCTCCACGGAAAATGGGGCCTCTAGAGCTGTTTTGGATGAACTTCATGGGTCCTGGCACTAGAATGCCGCGTAATAAGATGAATCTTTATCGAGATTCCCAGGGAAAACTGTCGCTAAACCGAAAGCCCCTCTCAATTCCAACGATTGCCAGTCCAAAGGAGGCGATGAAGAATATGAAAGTTCTGCGAAATGGTTCCAGGGAAAGAACAAAAGCAAGGAGGAAGGGTGAATATATGCAGGATGACCAGGACCAAGAAATAAGTTACTCCTCTGACAGTCAAGATATAGCCCTTGATAGTTCTCTAATAAAAAATCTAATAATAGAAGGTCAAGAAAGGCTTCTTAAAAAGGGTCTTACAGACTAGTCAAAAAGCAAATCCTAAAGAAACAAAAAATCATCATAAAAAAGACCATGACAAATGCAACAAAAACATACAAACTAAATTGTCAAAATATTTGATTCCATCGGAGCGAAGAAAGGCCAAAGCTAGAAAGCTATTAAAACGAATAAATAAATATATGGAAACTTGTCCGGAAGAAAGTTCTTCTGCAACCGATAGCGAAGAATTGCTCACAGAATTTACTGAAAAAAAGACGAAGAGAGGCTTGGGAGGCGAGAACTTTGACCAGCATATAACTAATAAAAAGTCGAAGCAAAGAATATCGGAGTTCCCAGAAAAACCTTCAAGATCTTGTGAGAAAGCAGGATCAAGCCAAGGAAGTAACTAACGAGTCTCTCACATGAATCGATACTGAATTTGCAAATCCCGATCGCCAAAGAAGTATTAGAAACGATGACAGAGGCGGTCATAAATTCGGTCAAGGAGGCGGTTAGAATGGTTGCCGAACAGACGGTAATCACTAAAATTGGTCTGTCGCCAGAATTCATACTAGGAACGGAACCGCTAGCGGAACCCGAAATAAATCCTGAAGCCAAACCCGAAAACGAACCGGAAACGGAATGAAAAAGCCAAAGCTGATTCGAAAACGGAAACAGAAACGCCACCAAGAAACGCGTCAAAAATCCCTGGAGTTGCTATCGGCATTGAAGCTGTTCTAGGATCCGACTGCGATACCTATTCAGAAACTTGGTCCCACTGATGCCCTGCCTACCCACGTATCACTGTAAAAGATATTGGCCATCCAATTCTTATCCTACAAATTGTAGTCCTTCTTGAGCAATAAATGACCCAAATTCGGGTTGCATACCATATACTATTTTATGAGATCCTTTTGTCGTTTTCATTGGTATAATTTGAAATCCAGTTTCGCTTCGTATTCACCACTTAAAAATGGTATAATTCTGTGGAATAAGTAGGGTTTTGGCCATAGCTTTTCCCATTCGGGTTATTTAAACCTATAGATTTGAATTGAAAAAGATTGCAAATGCGATGTCCGGACAGTCCGAATGCAAATGTGTATGCAAAAGTATAGTGCATATTTTTCAAAATATATTTAACTTACAAACAAATCTTATTCTAAACAAATGGTTGCCTAGTTTACATTATATAAATGTTATATGATTTTTTTTAAACAAACGTCTTATTGCCTAATAACTTTCGAAAGCTGATATTTACACTTCACTTTCACTCGATTATAATAAAAAATAGAAACTTAGCAAAATATTTGACACCCTTAATGTCTTAATTCCGGAAAGTTATAATAAGAACTAATCTTAAGGATGTGCCGCAGAATTGGCTTAGTGCTCAATTCGTCCTGAATCCTTATTAATACACTACATTAATATAAATTACTCGCGAATTCATGCGCTTTGTGATTTTTGTGGCAAATCCTCATCTTAATTCTGACTAATCACTTTTTAGTAAGCTTTGACATTATCGTTTATCTTAGTGACCAAACAAAAAAATTCCAAAATACACCTAACCATTTTTGGATTTTTCTTTTAGATTATCCAGCGGTACTCGAAGGCCATAAAAATGCTGGAGTCCAAGGTGGTTGCCCAGCAGGAGGAGCTGCGTACGCAAGCGGAGACCATTAGAACGCTGCACGAGCACAAGCGGAGCTCAGGAGAGCAACTGCAGCAGTTGCAATCCCAATTGAGGGATCTGGACCAGGACCAGGTCAAGGTCTCCAGCCTGCAGAAGCAGCTGAAACAGTACGAGCTCTCGCTGAGCCACACCCACAACTTGCTAATGGAGAGCACGAGGCGGGAAGCTACGGCCATGCGAAAGGTCGAGGAGGCCATCACACTGAGCGAAGAGGCGACCAGGGAGAAAATGGAGGCCAAAAAGCTGGCAGAGGCCTACAAGGAAGAGGTCACCCAGCTGGCCACCAATATTGGCATCATCATGGAGGAGGCTTCCACGCGCGTGGACACCGAAGTAGCCCAGCTGAAGAATAGGCTCAAACAGAAGGACAATTTGATTGCCACCATCAAGGAGAAGGTGGGATATAAATGGTTTTATAATTTCTTATTTAAGTGTCCTGTTATTTCAGCTAAAAAAGGAGTCTGCCGAACACAAGTCGGTTGTCCATCTGCTGGAGACGCGGAACAATCGCCTGGAGCACAAATACAAGGAGGTGCTAAAGCAGAACGATAAGCTGGAGGCCGAGGTAGAGGTCACCTGCAGGCGACTCACCGAGCTGGAACGATCCCTCAATGAAGTTCACTGCGAAGATGATCAAGATAGCAAGATGTGAGTATCAAAATTAAACAGTGGATTATTTTTTAAAATAAAATACAATTTAGGATTCTTTAATATACAAAATAAAGTTTGTTTGACTGATAATATGTACAGCTCTAAGGTAAATACCAATGAAAACTGTTTAAAAACAATATTTACTCTTGCAGAAAACAGCACTACGAGTCTCAAATGGAGCGCTACCTACTGGCCCACAAGGAGATGAAGTCCAGCTACCGGGTAGCAATGGACGACATCACGCAGCGCTTCGAATCTGTTATTTACCAGCTGAGAAAGGAGAACTCCGAACTGCTGGCGGACAACGAATTGCTGAAGAGCGGTGCCGCCGGTGACGGTACCAGACAGCCTTTGTAGACCTTAACGCTGATTTTACAGTTGTACAAAGATATATTTTATGATTACTATTGAACATATTAAATTACTTTTATGAGATCACTACGTGGCGACTGTGGTCTGTGCGTTACGACCGGGAAACAAACTGGGGAACCAATAGGCTGGCTCATCCTCCGTCTGCTTGTCAATCCAGCAGAGACCCTCGCCGAGCACCTTGTCCAGAGACTGCTGGGCACGGAATTCGGTCCAACTAGTGAGAAAAATTAAAGAAATCGGATTATTATTAAATTTGATTTATATGTATAAAGAGAAATACCCCAAATCCTTTATCAGCTGACTTTGCGTAACACATCCTTGTTCCGTGTTGGATGCTGCATTCAGTATGTTGGTCTCCTCCATGCTCAGCTCTCCAGGAATAGACTGGACTATGTACTTTCCCTTGCCCAGTTTGTGCACCACAAAGCTGTAAGTTCAGTTTGGAAATGGTTTAACTTGGTCAATTTAATGCAATCGTATTTGCATTTAAATAAAAAAATATTAAACCAAATACAGGGACCGTAATTAGCAGTTATTGGAGACTTTTATTTTAAAAAGACTAATGTGGTTTTTATTTAAAACCGTACAAATCAGCGAACTTTGAATACAACTAGAAAGGAGTTTACTACTTACTATAAAAAGTACATCAAAAATCAATCAATTTATAATCAGAAAATACAAATAAAAATACCGGTAGGCCTTACAAAATAAAAGTCTCAAGCGTTATTTACAATTCCTGATATAATCTACACTTTATAGAAGTATATTCCATATTTAATTCAAATAGGATCTAAAGATGATTCTAATTATAATCAGTAAAAGTTATTTGATGTGTTTGTATGTTGAACTATGTTTATTGTTGGGAATTATCCTTATTTTGTTGATCAGTTTGGCTAATTTATAAGCATTTTTTACAATTTAAACTTAAATGGACAAGAGCAAAAAGAGTTTTAAATCGTATTTAAGGTCCCTGATTATAATTCAAAGTAAATATTACAATTATAATAAATGTTATAAATAAGTATACCGAGATCTATGTTTTTTTCTTCCCACTAATGAGTCACACATAGAAATAGCGAAAAACCTCTTACCCATTGCCAAAGATGGTCAGTTTCTTGGCGGCCATGAGGATGTCCTCCTTGGTGATCTCCTGATGCACTGAACTCTGGCCCCTGGCGGCGATTAGTCGACGCCGCAGCTCGTCCAGTTCCATGAGGCCACCGGTCTTGTGATTGGCCGCCAGGCAAACCTCCACCACCTGGACGCCCAGTTCGTAGTAGAAGTCTCCCATGCCCAGCACGCTCCAGAAGCCCTTGCCGGTGGCCAGAGGATCGACGCCAATGGCGGCGCACATTTCCTGAAACTGTTTGCGAAACTGTGCGTTCTTGCGGATGTCCTCCTTGTGCTTCATCGCGAACTCCTCGAGTTTCACGCGGAAAACCTCCATTTGCTTGGTCATTTGCTCGAGTTGGTTCTCCTGCAGATCGGTGCCCTTGTCCTTGTACTTCTCTGCGGCCAGTTTCTGCTGCTGAATGGCTCCCAGGCCCACGCGTCGTCGCATTTTTTCTCCTTTTAGTAGATATTTATAAACAAAATCGGAATTTCTTAAAAGAAAATTAATCACAACAATGGCAAACAGCTGTTTTGCTTTACGTTATCATTCTGTTGTTACGTTACGTAATGTTACGAAAATGTGCTGTTATGTTAGCAGAGTGCTGTTGTGCGCAATGTTAACTATTTGAATTTCATGGAGGGATGAAATTAAATTAAACAAGAAATTAAAGAAATGTTAAATTTTATTTATTTATTTATTTATTATTAATTTGTAATTTACATTTTGAAATGCTTGATAAGAATAGAAATTGTTTAACCACCACCCATAAATTAATCAAAATGAATATGTAAGTATGTTAAAGTTATTTTGTAAAACTTTCTGTAAGATTATTAATATTGTTTTTGTGACTGGTGCTTTATATTTTATAAAAAAAATATATAATATACAATGTAAATACAATGAAATTTAAAATAGTATGACCACATCAAACCTTCTTTGCTTAACAATTCAATTGACTCGAATTTTGGATTACTCGCACTCACTTGATCGTTTGTTTCAATCGAGTGCTCGAGTTTTTATGAGCAAGGCCTACCACTTGCTTGTTCGAAGTTTCTAAGTAAGGGGCTGTCCATATATTACGTAATCACCTAGGGGGGGGAGGGGGTCAACCAAATGATTACTCTAGTGCAAAACAATTTTTTTTTGTATGAAGAATTGATTACATGGGGGGGGGGGGTCAAATATCGCCAAAATGGTGATTACGTAATATATGGACAGCCCCTAAGTGAACTCGCACTCTAAAACTCTATTTTGTTAACATGACTTGTTTGTCAGTTCGAGTGAACTCGTGCAGGGCTCTAATATACATATATATAGACCTCGGATTTTGCATACCCATCCATTTTTGGTCCGATTTTTACCAAAATTTCAAGGTAGGTGTCATATTTTTCAAATGTAATAAATTCGGATGCATATCGGAAATATGCAAAATATATGCAAAAAATATATGCATAAAATATGCAAAATATATGCAAAATATGCAAAATATGTGCGAACAACTGGAGGCTCAAATTTTTAATGTAGTCCTCTGGAATTCTAAGGAACCTTCAGTAAACACGGCGAGCAATTTAAACAAGCAGTTTGGCCGATAGGGCCAAAAACTATTCTGCCCCTTTTACTGATTTGGCCCCCTTCTCGCCTACTCGTTGGAAATATAAATATGGTTTCCTTAAATTTGGGAAAAAATTAGATATCTCAGAAATGACGAAAAGGAACAAACAATTTTCTTCGGTTAAATTAGGTTGGCTATGAAATGGTCAATCTTAAATAGTTAAGTTTATTTTATATTTTGCATATTCTATGCATATGCATTTTATGCAAATATGCCAAAACAAAAAAAATATGCCACTAATTTTAAACTATATTTTTATTGAAACGAACTTTGGTGTTTTCGGAATTGATCTATCTTTATCCTATAAAAATATGCAAATATGCAAAATCCGAGGTCTACATATATATAATAAATATAGTAAATAAGGTATTACCTTTCAGCACAGTTTACATTATTTTATATTTAAGGCTATGAATTACATATTAAGCTATTTTTATAAATTTTATTACCATTTTTAATAAGTTACTTTAATTCTATTAATGCTATTCCTATACCTTTAATACTAAAATATTAATACTTTTAAAAAAGTTATATTGATTAACATACTTTTAAAGGGATTTAACCCCTGACTGCTTTTGAATATCCAAACCGTTTCTTAAATCATATTAACACCAAAATAAATTAATTTAAATTAATTACATACAAATACTTCTACATCCGAGTGAAAGACCATCTGTTGGCATGCTTTTAGCACTAATATAAAGTGCATTTGTCACAAGGTCCGCTCAATTGAGGTTTAATGGACCAACCGCCCCCATACATAGATCAATCAACGAGCACATCGAATTCGGGGTTAAAAAATACACTCGCAATATGACGAAAAACCATGACAAGAGGGTTTCCATCGAGAAGCCCGCATGATTGGGAAATCGTCATCGGATCAGCTGCTAATATATGCCAGGAAAGTCGTTTATGTTTATTATGCCAGCGGAAATTGAGCCCGCTGATCAATTTCTCATCTGCGCCGACTTTTACCCAACCACCAGTATGTGAATCATTCAAATGCAGATTCGGCGGATTTCGTCAGTTATCTGTGCTGATTAATAATGCGAGAGGAGCGAAGAGCTGGAAACCAGCTCATCATTAAGCCCTCGATTTGTTTTGGACTCCGTTTTCGTTGTGGTGGCACTTAGCACCACTTAACGGTAGGCGAATCGCTCGATTAGCGAGGTTCGTATTCGGAACCCAGATTTAAAGACAGACCCCCAGAGGCACTCGACACCATTACGCCCAGTAGTCCGGGATACATTCGATAATATGTTTGCCCACAGCAGCACACGTTCCAGAGATCATCGAGTGATTTTACACGGAAAAAATAGGATCAAAGATCCAAGCGATATGTTCAGAATTTTATTTTTTAATACTAAATATCAATAATGATTTAAATGTATATTTTACATAGTTGTAACTATACAAATTTCGGATACTAATAAAATTATAATTATTTTCCAAGAAAACTTTTTTATTTCTGTGTACATTTATCTCCACACCAATTGATATTCACATTTATTCATATGCGTGGCCATATGTCCAGTAACTAGGGCAAACATCGAACTCAATGGATTGCATAATGGCTTCGTTAATTGAAAAATCTTGGCATATCTATTAATAATCCACAAGGCAATTTGTGGCGAATTTGTAAGTACTATATGGGAATGTAACAAGATATTATGGGGGTTTTCTTATGTATTTTATGTGTATATAATTTCCGCATGGCAACTACAAGGGCCTTTCCATTAAATAAATAATTTTTAAATTATCTACTATATTACTATCATCTAAAATATTTTATAAATAAACAAATTTCATAAGAAAACCTTTTTCTCCAATGTGGATAATAACACATTCCAAGTTAATAATGGAGACGTATAATAAACCCATTGTGATTTGAAACCTTGATAAATAAACATGTCTATAAATAATTTCATGTTTGTGTGTAAACAAAATTCAAGTGGCAGACTACAAAATATGGAATATTTGATTGTTAAAACTTTTCGTAGTAATTTTATTTCATCTATTTTTTAGACTTTGATTTACCATTAAAATACCCATTTAATTTTTATAAATAAAATTGCTATGAGGATTTATAAATAAAATGCCTAGATGACAAAATGCAAAATTCGTGCACCTCTTGGGGTACTTTATTTTTGGATTTTATCGCCCTGCGTGCATTTCCTTTTCCATCTGTTGGCATTTGCTGGATGCGCAATTATTTAGACAGGAAGCCAGCCGTGATCGCTGCCAGAGATGAAATAAATGTACGGCTACAGATACGGGTACGGGTGTGGTAAATATTTATTTATGTTTCACCGTAGTCGTCGCCTGGCTGACTTGCAAATGCAAACCCAAACCAAACCAAATAAAACGCGCAGCCGCGCACAAAAATTAATGGAAATGCAAGAGGAAAACCGAACTGAAATAGCACCAGATAAAAATAAACAAAAAATGCCGCTGACAGACAAAAGGGCCAAGATACCAGGCACGAGCGAACGAGGGAGTCTAACTCCGATGACACACAAAGAAAATATAATTACTTTCAATTATGCACAAGGAAAAATATTTCGAAAGGTTTAAAAAATTTCTAATATTTTTTAATATTTATCTGAAATGTAGATTTTATGATTATTGAATTTGTAAGCACCCATTTTATTATGTAATTAAATTTTGAATTTTGGGATGGTCTAGAAAGTTTAGTCTAATTTGATATGACATCACTGATGATTCATCACATTTCAATAAAAAACAAATCCAAGATATATTGTTACATTATTTATTTATATTTATAAAGCCAATCTTTGAATTGATTTAATCTTTAATATCCTGATGTTAAATAAAAATTTGAGAAAAAAAAAATTTTTTTGTGAATTAGTCTTAAAAATTAAACAATATAATTAAATAAAACAGTTCTTTGCTGTGCAGTAGTGGGTGATGCAATGCGGGGTGTTTGACAGACGAGGGCGAAATATTTGGGCAGCTGACAAACACCCCCGTCCACAAAAGTGGACCATCGCATGTAATCAGCCGAATTAAACGCGAACTGCAATGTGCCAGAAATAGTTTGCCCCGCCAGTTTGACCAGATGCTGTCAGCTTAGTGCTCGGCGATATATACAAAATTACAACAAAAAAAAAAGATACAGATGCAGAGGGTCTAGAGATGCAAAGATACATCAACATCATTCGCCGCGACAGGCGGAGCAAAACGGCTGCCTCTCACACTGACCAGCTCATTTGATTTTCCATGCGCCGCAGATCGCATTACACATTAATAGAGTCCATTCACATCGAAATGCATATGAGATGAAGCCGCAGAAGAACCAACCACCGGGGTTAGGAAGGAGAACAAGAATAAGCCGGTCGGGGTCACCACTCCCTGGGCTCATAATTCATCCAAAAACTCGGGGGGAAAATGGAAAACTTTCAGCTCTGAAAAACTCTTTTGTTCGCGGCGAGTGGAAAGTAATAATAAAAAATTCAAAACGAAATGGGTGGAAATCTTAGACAATGCCAGACGACGAGGGCAATAAAAACTGGATAAAACTGGTGGGAAATTAAGGAAAATCGTTGATAGAGTACGCTCGACTAGGAAAATAAAACCAGTTGGAAAGTTGCTCGCCGCAGCGATCAATTATTATGCTGCCGGGTCTCAGTTGGTCGCTATTGTTTAAGCATTTTCCAAGTGAGCGCACAGAGAAAATAAAGTTTTCTCGAATCATTTTAATAACATAATAATAGGGGTATCTACATATTTGTTGTGATATAAAAAAAAACGGAATATTTTTTTATTGGTTTTTGATAATACAAAATATAAAGAAGGACATTAAAATCTCAGATTCTGTTGAAAAATTTATTAGAATATTTTTACCAATATAATATCTTAAAATGATTTATACAAAAACTATTTTTGCTGAATTAAACTGTTCTGCAATATTACAAATTTTCATATACATAAAAAAGGCCATTGAAATCTCAGATTATCTCAGATCCAGCTGTAAAATAAAAAACTAAAATAACACTTTTACCAATATAAAAATGGTAGTCTAGTAGATCTTAAAATTATCTATACAAAAACTATTTTTCGTCCATTATACTGAATTAAAATTAATTAAACAAATTTTCGTATACATAAAAAAGGCAATGAAAATCTTAGATTATCTTAGATTCAGCTGTAGAATTAATTATAACACTTTTACCAATATAAAAATCTTTAAATTATTATACTGTACATTATACTGTAATAATCTGTTTTGTAATATTACAAATGATCATAACCATATCTGGTATTTCTTCTCGTGCAACCCCCGTTCCCAGTTTTTAATGGCAGCGGCAATTGTCGCTAGTTTTCGCATTGCCAACCAGTTTGGGTGTGAAAAGTAACGGACCGAGATCGCGAACACACCCAGGCAAATAAGATTCCGCCAAGTGGGTCAGCTGGGAACTTACAAATCGCGACTTGCAACTTACAACTGGCGTGCTGCATGCAACAAACGACCAACAACCCACCGAGGCATAGCCAAAGTGACCCACCGATTTGATTTATGCCCACGACCCACTTCAAAAGCGATTTACACATGCGATTTGTCTTAGGTTTCCCTTCAGCTGAATTATGATCTCGGTCAGTTGGCTGGTGGTCAAGCCATTAGCTTTCCCGTTCGCCCAGTCACACGATCGCCGACAGCTGGGCGAAAGCGAAGGAAAACCTCTCCACCAAAACCAAAGCGAAAACCCGAGATCTGTGTAGCCTCTATTACGGGGTTATCTATTCTGGCCAGCGCTTAGAACTGGACACTCTTTTGCAATCGGAGGCCCGTGAGATTTATGGGGCAGCGGACAGACGCGCCGAATGAAATAAAACTAAAAACTAAAAAAACGGGAGAGAAAGAGTGGAAACCCAGAACCCAGAGCCAGAACTCGAACCATCCAGTCTGCTGGGTGCAATTAAGCGCCCAAGAGTCACGTAGAGTAATTGTAGTGCATATTGGGATCAGACGACCGGGGAGGAGAAGGGCCAGTTGTCCGTCCGAAACCAGGAAAGATAAATGAAGCAAATTAGCACTCGGCGACCCGGTCGACAAAAACAGGAGTGTGGGTTTAGGGCAAAAGGCAATCAATCCACAAGGGGAATTTCATAAGCTGAGAATCTGAATCACAAAGGCTGAGTGGTCGGAAATGTCCCTTAAAAAGATATATCACTATATTTGATAAATAAAGATGATTCAACGCTCTAAACTTTAACCATATTTCAATGAATTTAAAAGTTCTCTAGAACTTACATATAAGGATAGAAATATGATTATTTAATATTCCCCAAAACTAAAATGATAAATAAATATTTAAATTCTTAGGATCGATTATCTATACTAAATCTCTTTTCGTAGTGTTATAATCATTTTTCCTAGATTTCCCTTGTAAGACTTTTTCATCAAGTCTTCAATAAGACATAAGAATACAAAACTCTCTTTCCCAAAAACTCTCTTTATATTTACAATCTGAATTGAGGAAATCACAATCGAGGACAATGAGAGCAATCAAGGCCTGGCCTTAATTACAAACCTCTGTAAACGGAGAGGAATGGGAACGTGTAATTCTATCTCTCGAGTGTCCAATTGATACGCATTTATCGCCCCTCAGAAAGTGCCTGATTTGATCCCGAAGTCCCCTGCATAAAACCGCATATCTCAACCCTTTTCCCCGCTTTATTTCATTTTATGTTTTGTTTTGGGCAAGGCCATAATAAAAGCCAAAAAAAACCTTTAAAAAATAAAAAAACAGAAACCCAAAGCGGACAACGACAATTCCTGGGCTGTCTATGCTTTTTGGGGAGCAGATGTTACTTTTGGCGGCTCAAAACGAGAATTCTTTGAGCCGGCTCCGTCCACGTCTTCGTCTCCGATTCTCCGGCTGCTGCTCAAAAAACAAAACCAGAAAAAGGAAAATAAGACGGTGGACGGGGCGGGAGAAAGGAAAAAGCAAAGCATTTGTTCCAGCTTGAGCAGCTCAACGAGATATTCGAACGCGTGTGAGGATGTTGAGGTGCACTGAAAGAAATTAGGATCGAATTTGGTGGTAGATAGAGATTATCTCATATGAAAGTCCCCATAAAAATAAGGATTTCTAATGTACATTTTAAAAAAGATATCAAAGAGACTTTATGCAACTACGATCCATTTTACAAATAACAATTCTATCTCATTGAAACCTTGTAGTAGGTTTGATTTATTAAGATTGAAATATTTTATTACTGGTGTGACATAAAAAATCCTCATAAAAAAAGGGATTTCTATATACATTTCCATTTTACAAATAACAATTTTATCTTGTAAGTAGGTTTTATTTTATTACTGTTGTGATATAAATATACAGTGTATATTATACACTTATGGTACCATTACTTTAGTTGATCCATATCTCGAACCAATTTTAATCCATCGGATATTTTCCTAGTAAAATTAAGTTTTTATTATTGTTTTACGAAAACACTAAAATGATGTATATTTAAATAAAATTACAATTTTAAATATTAACAGCTAGATTAGATTCCAGTGTAAATGGGGATGTATTTCAAGTGCGGAAACGGGAAGAGAGATACGGTGGATATGGAGCGGGCGGTGCAGAGGAAGAGAGAGGGCGATTGCACCGGGCTGTGTCAGATTCAGGTTTTGGTTTTGGCGCAAAAAATTTGTGCTCAAAATTACCAGCAGCAGGTATTCGCACTCGTATTCGTATTCGTATCCGTGTGGCTCCGATGATGAGGGCAGCCGCATCCACATCCACATCCATATAGCCACATCAACAGCAGCAGCCGCAGAAATTGGCGCAAAATTTACAGATGCCTCAAAAAATAAAAACGCAAAATGGAAAGCAACTGCAGCGGCACAGGTTGTGTATGTATGAGTGCGGCGCCGATTTTGTGAGGCATTTCAAAGACCCCAGACCCCAAAACCCCAGTTCCCATTTGAGTTATATATGTGTGTATATACCACCCCCTTAAAACGCATCAGCGCATTAAAAATAGCTGACATTCGACTATACAGGGGAAAAACATACAATTTTCCGCTTTATATCAACAGAACCATTACTGCACTGATATTTTATTTATTAACTTCCACATTATGCCTTTAATGTTGTTTTGAAGATTTAGTTTCTTGATAAAGCGTACACTCATCGACAATAAATTATTTTTTTTATTTTTGTGTTTACAAATGGAAAGTCACTGTGAAATGAAGTACTTTAGGTAATTGGAGAAACTTGTAAGATAATTACTCATACATATATACGAAACACCAACTAATCTTGGTATGTTTTTAAACAACTCCCCCACTTATTCACTTAATTATGAGTCACGAATCATGACACACTGATTTCAGCAAAGTTATGAAATTCAAGTTCATGGAGCTTAAAATTTTTTTTGGAATTTAAGAACTATATAAAATGTAGTTACTTTAAAATAATTTATAAGAATTAGATACAATCAGCTTTTGAAGAATAGATTTAATTGGTATTGTTTATTTTTAAAGAAAGACCACTCTTATTTCAAAATCTTCTAAAATAGAATCAGGCAAAATAAACATTTTTTCATTATTAAATTCCAGTTCATGAACCTTAAAATTTTTTTTTTGAATTTAAGAACTTTATAATAATGTAGTTACTTTAAAATAATTTATAAGAATTAGATACAATCAGCTTTTGAAGAATAGATTTAATTGGTATTGTTTATTTTTAAAGAACAACTCTTATTCTAAAACTTTTAAATTAGAATCAGGTAAAATAAAAATTTTTTCCATTGCAAAATATCTTGTAGATACATTTTACCCTAACCATATCTGTAGATATTGTTGTTGCCACGCGCAACCAAAATCCATATTGCACATTGCACACAAGAAAAAAGAAAAACAGCTGACGGGGGGAGGAGAATGGAGAAAAGAGGGGACCTTCTCTTTAATGAGCTCATTTATTAATTAGACGAACGTGACGTCAGTCGAGACAGAAGACTGAGTATCTCATGCCGAGTATCTCGTACTCGTACTCCCTCCAGTAATTCGGCACTAAAACAGCAGTTAACCTCATGGGCAGCGCGTGCGACAGTTCCATTGATCGGTTCCGTTGGGTTCATTCTTTCATTATTCTACGGTCTCCGGTCTTCGGTCTCTGGTCTTTGGCCCGTGGGTTACATGGTACGTGGGCCATAAACTAATTTCTGCCAGCCAGGGAAAACAGCTTGAGTTTTCCGCAGACAAGCTGCGTTCGGCGGAAGTGGCGGCGGAAAAGTAGCCCATCAGTAGACCCAGACACGTACCCAAAAAAACATCTAAAAGATAAAAATATACTCCCTGACATGCATTCAAATAATGCCCAGTGAAAAATCAGCGCAGCAACGAAATCAAAATATCTAAAGCTGAAACGCATTTCAGTGGAAATGACGCAGCAACTGGGTCTCGGGAAAAGTGGGGTGGGAGATTTGAGGAAAAAATCGTAGCATCGGAAAAGAGGGGACTTTCACACATTTCCAACTGCATTGTTCCCCCTTCGAGTGCCGGGTTTTTATTGTGGATTTTTTGGCGCGAGGGTTGGTTTTTGCATAGAGTTATTCTCGGGCAGCACCACTCCGACCTGTGCCACCGATCCTCCACCCGATCCCATGCGATCCTCAATCGCAACCCTCAACCCCTGTTCGCCTCTTAAGCAGGTAGTTGCCAATCCGAATTTGGACATCGCGCCAAAAAAAATACAAGAACGGAGGAAAACAATCATCCTGTTTACAGTGATCGCTGGAATTCTTAGATTTTTATATGCTGAAGTAAAAAATTGTGAAGCTTAAGGAAAATAACCAAATACCATCTAATTATTCAGTTTTTAGTAGAAATAATGACATTCAATTAATGTTTATTTAGTTTTAAAAATTTGAGTATACATATGTCAATGAAATATTTTAGTTATATCATTTATTATTTAACCATAACAAAAAAAAAATCGTAATGTACAATTATTATGTATAATTATTTATTATATTTCCTTGAGGATAATGTAAAAGTAAAGAAAACACAATACAATAAAATATCATTATTAGTTTTCTTTTAAATTATAATCTTTTAAACAATTGCATTTAAGAGTAATGTAAAAGTAATATACAAAATAATATAATAATAAAAAATATATAATAATATAATCATTAGTTATTTTTAAGGATAAGGTTAAATTAATCGGAATATCAAGGGACAATGGTTTTGTATTCCAAATATAGAATTTAGTAAGCTAAGTTATAAACGAGTTTTCTTTGAAAATCTTTTAAAAACCCTAAATGTTTTTCCTTATTTTCTGTCATCCCTTTTTCGGAGGCACTACTGTACGCCTGAAAACAATAATAAATCGCAATCCTTTGGGCGCGGCCTTTGTGCGGACCACTCTTTAAAATGACTAATCGGTCCGGCGGTCAAAGAGCCAGACGAAATGGGCCTGAAGATCTCTGACTCCGAGCCAAAGGCTAAGTAATGCCAGCTGCTCCAAGCTGTCTAAAAACCCAGTTCCCGGTTCTGGGCTGACTCAGCAATATTGAAATTGAAATGACTTGTGGCCCACATTGATACCGCGAGTGAGTGAGTGAGTGTTGCCAACTCCTACCTCTATTTCTATGCGGTTTTTCAACTCTTTTCACTTTCGTTTGTTCGAGCTACGCTTGAATTGCCGCCGCGAGCGCGAAAGTGTTTTTTTAGTTTTGTATTTTGCATATTTTTCCTCTCTATTATACAGATTGTTCCCCTGAATATTTCCTTTACCGTCGCAAGTAATTTGTTCTAGGCACGTCTGGCCAATTAGGCCGTTTAATGCCGCATGAAGCCCGCTTTTTGACCTTGAGCTAGGGCCCAAAAAGCGCTAACACATCCAGTTAGCCAGCATTTAGCCTGGTATTTGTGTGAGCCAAACAAAAACAAGCCCGGAGTCTAGCATAACTAATTGTATTTACACAGCCTATAATTGGCACACAAAAAACAGATTCACTTTCCATAATTGTTACATGTAAATAATCAATATCGTAGGTCCGCGTCGAAGTCCCAGTAGTATTTACCATAGAAGGGGAAATACATTATTCAGAATTGTAGAGCTGGGGATCTCTCTTCGGAACAGGTACTCTTTGTAATTAGTTTGCTCTCTTAGCGTAAAGTAGAAAC
This sequence comes from Drosophila prostipennis, assembly GCA_037075205.1. Taxonomy (NCBI): domain Eukaryota; kingdom Metazoa; phylum Arthropoda; class Insecta; order Diptera; family Drosophilidae; genus Drosophila; species Drosophila prostipennis. The sequence continues at coordinate 65,665 of JBAMCJ010002991.1, read as the reverse complement.
TTTTGCATTTTTTTAACAGAGTCTATGATGTCACGCATTTAAAATATATATTTTTTTAATTTACAAAAAAAATAGTTGCCTATATTGAATTTAGCTTGATTTTTTATAAAATTTTGCAACTCAAACATGATAATTTGTATAATAGTTAAACTGATCTTAACTTTACTCTTATGTTCAATTTTCACAGAAACTGTGTTTAAATTTTCGGCTCTTGTGCAAACTATTTAAAATTAATACTTTAATGTATATTTAAAAAAATATATTCTTTGTGTAATTATAAGAATTTTTTGTGCTAAAGTTTTTGAACAAATTATTTCTGCCAAAACCGAGAATCACATGTTTTAGGCATTTTAAATTAGTCTAGTCTTTTTTTTTTGTGTTTCAAACATTAGGGAAGTAAGTGCAATCCATGACGTCACCCGCTCTCCTCTCCCCCTTGTTACTTGCGCCACCTTTCACTCGCTCTGCGCATGCTGTTAACACCGCCAGAGAGAAATGCCAGAGAGAATCGACTGTAAGCAGCTCAATTTGAGCAAATGAGCATGTTAAGGCCAATGTTAGCTAACAGCTGTTAAGTAAACGTATCTTTGAATTTCCCTGTGCGCGATTCCGCTTTGGGCATTCATTCGTTTTTTGAATTTCGCTGCGAACGGTTGTATCTTTGTATCTACACTCTTTTTTCCGCTCGCGTGAAAGTCGTAAAGTTCATCTCTCCGCTGCTAGGGAAAAAAAATACACAAAAGTTTGCCAGCGGTAGAAAACCAATTGAAACTGCAATTGCAATGCCTAAAATGCGTACGTGAATTTCGCGCAGTGCCTGTGTGAAAGTTCAAGTGAAAGCTGAAAGCAGAAACAAAGCGAGAATACTTGCAAACAAACGAAAGAGCAAAGAAAAAGTTTAAATAAAGTTCAAACAAAAAAAGAGAAGCACAATCATGGCCATTTTGTGTCCGCCGATGGGTTTGACCCTTCAACACGCCCCCCCTGCGCCACGCCCACCGCCCAGCGCCCTGGAAACGAAACGAATCCGTCGCAATCTATTTGGTTCGGTTCCCAGGGACCCGGAAATCGATCAGCTGCTGGCCCAGGAGCAGTGCTCGAAGAGATTGTACGTGAAGGAGCGCTATGGAGTGGATATCCTGCTGGAGGATCAACGAGGACAGACTGAGGATGCGAATGTGGATAGCCTTGCGCCCCGGGGAATGCGATACCCAATCATGCGGTCGATACCAAGTGAAGATGTGGAGGAATACAATCCGAAGTCAGCCAGTCGTCAAGTGCCCAGGGGCGTGGCCCTAACCGCCCCCCAGATCTCCGCCAGCGCCCAGCTGATCCTCCAGAAACGCACACTCAACAACAGCAACACAGGCGACAGCAGTGCGGATTTGGCCAACAGCACGAGACATGGCCAAAAGCCATATGCGGCGCAGCCACAAGGCCTCAAAGGTAGGTTTTTTTCCCATGATTTGTATGGCTTGTTTTCCCATACAACACCTTGAAGACCTGCACTAAAATATCCGAGGAATACTTAACTAATAGATGGGAAAAAAGAATACACCTCCCCAGAAAAAAAGTTTACATAGTTAGAGAGTTTACATAGAAAAGATCAAAATAGGAATCTCGAAAATACTATTAAGAGTAACCTTTTAACCAGATTTCTTAAAAATATACATATGATAAAATCTTGGAATTATCTTTGTCTTCTTTTTATATATTGAAAATAATACAAAGTCTAGGAAATTTACTACCTATATTTGAGAAAATGCATATAGTTTTTTTAATCCAATAAGCAGGCACCTGATTTTCGTATCTTTTTCCGTTATTCCTTCCTCTTGCAGTCCTTGTTTTGTGTTCGTCCTTTACCTCAATGAAACTTCACCCTTATAAAATGCTATCCGTTGGTCGAAAAAAACCACCCTTGTGTTCAGGTTCAGATTTCCCTAATTTCGTTTTTCCTTTTTCTTTTGGACGTTGATTCTTATTGTCACTTCCTTTGTCCTATTTGCTCTCTCCTTTTCAGTGAGTAGGTTATTCTGATATATGATTTTATAAAGATTTGTATTATAGGTAAAAGAACATTTTAAAACTAAATAAATATGTAGAAATTACTTTTATCCCCTGCCAAATTTTTAAGAAGAAACATCCCAATTTTGAGAAAGAAATTTCAAAATCTATTTTATCTGGGGGTTCTAATCGCCCAGTCGGTACTGTATCTATTATTTGGCCCTTGTTTGCGCTAAGGGCTCCGATCAATATTTGCAACAACTGTGCACACATAGTGCACTGGGTTGTGTGTTGTTGGAGTGGCTTAAGTGCCGTTAATGCCTCTTTTTTATCGGTTTATTTGGCATGGCTCCCCCAGGTCGTCCCCCGCTCACACTTTCATATTCATTTCACGTTTTCCTTATTTCATACGAACTCGGAATCTTTTCTCTGCATCGAAAGCTTGTTTTTCGGTTTTTGTTTTGATAGAAGTTTGTTATTTTGCGCCGTTCCATTTTGCCCGTCTGATTCCTAACCACTTTACGATCCCAAAACGATACGAACTTTATTCACACTTCGCTTTCATTGTGGAGACCCGACTTCTTTATCAATTCCGCCTGTCAAGGGCCCCGATTGTTGTATTGACTCTGGGGAGAAACCGCAAAGCCATTGATACAGTTAAACTTGTATAAGCCGAATTCGAAATTCATATTTCGTAAATATTGTAAACCAGCTGGAGAATTTAAGAAAAAACGTTTTTTTATACTCTCTATCTCTAAGGTATTGCGTTTTAAAAAAGTAACGATACATATCGTTATTAAGGTTACCAAAAAAAAAGATTTATTTTTGAAAAATATTTCTTTACTTTTTTGAGTTTTGAAAAACCTATTTTTTAAAGTTTGACTGTACTGTTATTCTAAAGTTATTCAAGTTTGAGGTCCAAACATTTTAGAGGCTGGCCACTTTTGAATATTTAGCAACAATTTATGGAAGTTCGACTGTACCTTTAATTTTGGGCTTATTGTTATTTATGACTGCTTTACTTTGCGCTGATATTCCGCTGATATCGTGGCAGGCGGAGAAAAAGAGAGGCAGAGCGGAGGCGGAGGCGGAGGAGAAAGAGAGAGCTCGTCGCCAGTTTGTCTTTCGTTTGGCAGTGTGTCAAAGCGAAAAAAGCTAAACAACAAACTGTACGCCAAAATAAAATCTGTTGAATAACAATCGCGCGCCAAAAATCTTTCTTTCCTACGCAGAAAGAGATTGCAGCTGAAAATACGAAAATAAGAAGCGTAAAATGCAAAGGCAATTAATTGAGAGGCCTCAATTAAATTTAAATCAGCGCCAACGCCTTCTGGTTTTTATTTTCTTGTTTTTGTTGCTAGCTGCACTTTTGCAAGGGGGAAAACAACAAACAAACAAAAAAGCAACAAAAACAACAAAAAATCAACTACTTGGCACACGCCTGCGACTGTACATGGGATCTCTCGTAGCTGTGTTAGTGGGCTCCCCACTTGTTGTTGTTGTAAAAGCCGCACCCACAACGACAAACGCAATCTCAACCAGAGGAGAACAACAACAGTCGCGTCACTCTTATACGACGACGTCAGCCCACTCGCACACATGTGGACAAACATACATGAGAGAGGCGAGAGAGCCTGTTTTTCTCGCTCTTTCTCTCTCTCTGTTTGTCTGCGCCTGCTGATGATGTTTTTTTGCGTTTTGGCGCGAATTTCTTATTTTCGTGTTTATTTTTAGTCGTCTTCGCTGATAAGCTTTCCGCGTGTGTGTGTTATTATGCGTAGTAGTACTACGCACGCACGTTGTTGATGTTTTTCAAAACTCGTCGTGAAGGTCACGCACACAAAGAAGCCCAAATCGCGTAAGTACAGCAGCGCCAAATGTTGTGTTTTGTTGTGTTGTGTACTTTTGTGGCAGGTCCGAAAAACGGGTCCAAAAAAAAACAAATCAATTAGACAAGACAAGAGTTCTGTTATCTCGCCCTCTCTTGCTCGCGCTTTTTTTTTGCCATGTTTGGTCACCACTGTACTTTTACTTAACAGTTGGCGCTCGAAAAGATACTTTTCTCCGATACGATCAATTTAAATTTTAAAAATTTGTTTTTTTATAGTTTTAGTTTTTTATAGTTTAATCCAATTTATTACCAGACTTGTAAAAATAATAATATAATTTAATAAAAAAATACTTACAAATTAATTTTCGTATTTCAAAAGACCACTTTTTTTGGTTTTTTAATTTTTTCATGCCTCTGAAGGTTTGTTTTAATAAGATGACACATCGAACTCGTTTTGATATAAAATCTTTATTTTTTTGCGTATTTTTTTTTAAATTTTGAAATGGATCTTATTCGCTCTATTTGGTTTTCGAGATTTTGTTTTGATTGGCCTTCCTTGCCACGCCCCAAAAAGCAAGTTATGCGTGTGATTTCCCTCTAAATTTATGTTTCTTAATTATGCATGCAGAAACTCTCTCGTGGGCTCCCACATAAATATTTATAATGTGAATTCTTTGTTGCCGTTCCTGTTTTCATCGCCGCCTCTCTCTCCACACACATTTCGTAAACAAAACGCGTTTTGTTGTTGTGCAAGAAAGAGAGAGGGAGAGCTAGTTGGAGCTGCGTGCTCATAATGATAACGGTAAACGCACTCCCCCACCCTCTCTCTCTCTTCCTCTTCCTGACCACCCGCTTTTTACAATGGGCGATCGTTTTAGCCGTTTTCCCCTCCCCCCTCTGCTTCATCGCCTCCGTTTCGCTTGACGTTCTGTGTCGCGGGCTTATAATTTTCTATAACTGTACATTTGATTATATCGCCGGCAGCGCGTCTCTTTGGCTGCCAGCGATTTCCCTTCTCTTTCTCGGGGGCTTTCAAGTTATAACCACATGTTTGTAACGCCCCAAAGAAAGGTTTTCCATTTGTTAAGTCGTTCGTTTTACAAATATATTTTGCACAAGATTCCAATATTATTGGAATCGAAATTATGAACATTGCTTAAAATAAATATAATGGTTTTCACAGATTGTTTAAAAATTCTATTCTAAATTCTTTAGTTCTAGAAGAATAGTTTTAAATATTTTCCACAGCTGTTTTTAGTAAATACAGTCAGAGTCTTTGTCATACTAAATGTGTTCGCAGATGATTCAAATGGCAAGTGTGCCTAACTATTCGGTTTTCTAAGCTAGCCTTGGGGCTTTCTTGTTTTTGTATTCCCCGCCTTTTGTTGCTGTTATTCAGCTTTTCAGCTTTTAGGTCACTGCGCAGTGTCTGCGGTTTGGTGAGCGGCTTTGTACGATCGTCTAAGCTCTAGCGGTTTACGTGATGAGGCAACCGCAGCTGCCAGCGATCGAGGCTTGATAGAAGTACAGTCGAACTTCTCTAACTCGAAACTGAAATACATAGTATTTTTGAAGCTAGTCTTTAATGATATTTATTTTGCCTAAAATGGGTATGAAATAAAATATTTAGATCGAAAACCCAATAATAATGTCTAGGAAGTGGGAATATATGTACATATTTCGAATTTTACATTCTTTTGTGAAATTAAACTACACAAATCTTCAGAAATTTAAAACAGAGGCGTATTTCATAATCTGTTGAAAATTGGGGTTTTCAGAGTTTTTAGAGATTTCTTTGAGAAGGGTTTTTAAATATGTATGTAGTTCCTTACAAAAGGAAATATGTTAATACAAATATTGTTTCGCAGATGTTTGATATTAAGTTTTACTGTTTTGATCTTTAAACCACAAAATACAATGACTGCAAGTGAATCAGAACGACTGTACTTGTAGAAATCGTAAAAATTACGAATTCAAAATTCATAATTTACGAGGTTGATGAGCCATTTGACTATCAATATCAATGCGAATGCTCGCTTTTATAGATTACCCAAGTCTGTGCCTTTGTACCCCTCTGGAATCCAGAGTCTAGACCCCACCACAGCTGCAGTTTTTCGATTGCAGCTATCGCTGTGGCCATGACATTTATTATATCGGCCAGCCGATGACCAGGTATAGGTTTACGCTCTAAAATAAATAGGTATACTCTCGTAGCTTGCTCAAGTGTGCATAATTCCAGCGTGATAAGAAAGCTGCCCGTGAGCAAAACACTCCCACTGACACGTATGCAGTATTATAGTATACTTAGGTAGCCCAAGCTAATTAGTCTCGCTGCACTTTGCAATGCTTTCCCTTTTGCCTTCTGAAGGTCAAAAATGACGCTGGCACTTTTATTTTTGTTTTCCCCATTTCCATTTTGCACTGTGATTAGTCACAGTATTTTATTTCACTATACTCAACTTTTACCCCTTTTTCCTTATCTTTGCAGGCATTTACCGCGTTCGCAAGGCCAACAAGGGGATTCCAAAAGCCAACATCAAGAATGGTTACAGCAACAACAATAACAGCAACAACAATAACAGCAACAACAACAACAATAGTGTGGATAATGGTACTAGCGAATTGGGAGATAAGGAGCAGTAACTTTCAAAGGAGGATGACGATGACGATGACGAATGGCCCCTGGTGGAGCAACAATTGCAATATATGATATTTATTGTAAAAGTAATTTTAATTTCTAAAATAATTTGTTTATTTTTTTGTGTACCCCCGCCATACGCAGAAACTTGTGTGTATGGATTTGTACGTTTGTTTTAAACCAAGACTTGAAGGTCCCAAAATGTTGTTGCATGAAAAGCGATGAAGCGAAAAGCCAACCAGAAACAACAACAACAAGAATGAAAACCAGAAAAGATCGGCGCGCGTGCATGGCCAAAAACAGGCAAAAAATAATAATAATAATAATAATAATAATAATATGTATATCCGGATGCATGGCGTAATCGAAATCGATATAATTATGGAAATTATTAAGTTATTTGATACGTCTATGTTAAATATTTATGTGTAAAAAGGAAATTAATTGTACATTGGCAATACGTAAAATGTAGCGAAAATGCGAAAGACTTACATAAATTGTTAGCCGGAGTAGATTAAATTGTAATTAGGCAATGCTAATTTTAGACAAGCGATCGGCGGCGCCATGCATCCATTATATAGACTCTTACCCCCAATCCAAACAAATTCAAGCGTTCTCAGCGTGTTTTCGGGTCCTGATGCACGCGTGTGCCAAAAGTATTTACAATTTACTTTGTGTCATGATCTCAATCATTAAAAACAATTTTATTATTTTGTTTATCTAAATGTAATTATAATTGAAATTATTTAAAAATTCTTCTTAGCCCACAAACAAACTCACACACTCACTCATTCACACACCCCCCCACACACACCCACACACACACTCTGTACTCATATTTATTGTATGTACATTATCGATGTGACATTTTAAATTGTATGTACTGTCTATGTATAATATTTCGTATCTATGGCAAAATTATTTCCCCCCCTTTAAGACCCCTTTTGAAAATCTATTTTGAACAACCAAACTGTGTATATTGTATGGAGTAGTACCAAACTCCAAGCAGCTAAATGAGAAAAACCAGAAAAACAACAACAAATACTGTGTATATTTCCTTAAAAACTTTGTAAAACTTATGCAAACAAGCTGAAAAAAAAACTTTTTTACTGTACCCCCCAAGCGAAGAGGGCAGCAGAAAAAAAACAAAAACTAAAAAAAAACTCTTAAAAATACAAATGTAAAACAAAAAACATTTAAAAGCTTTTTATTTTCTATTTGCCTACATTGGCTGGTTTGTTGGCGGGGGCCCTTTTGGGCCGAGATGGCGTGATTATTCTCAAGCGTAAAGAAAAGTTGCGGCACACAAGTGGAGAAAGATAGAAATCTAAAATAGACGGAATGACTCAGCTTTGGGCCTCGAGCTGCGGATGCAACAGTTTCTCCATTAGACAAGGGCCGCTCTAATGCTTCCCCCACAGTGAACTCTCCATTGTAATGGTATCGTAACGATTTGAAAAAGTCAGAAGTGGCGCCTATGTGTACTTATAACCTGAAAGAAGTGGCGACTCGATTAAATCTAAGGTCGTACATTCAGTATTATTTTCTTATTTCCAAATTTTCAGTAAAAAAAAGATTTTTTTTTGTTTGTTGAGTCTCTACTGTTTTAATTATATTCGATGCAGCGATGGAAAGGAAGTGCAACCTCTTCCAATTAGTGTATTTTCTTGTGTTCGCTTTCATCGCTAATCATCCGTAGAAATTGGAGAGGTTTCACTGTGGGCACTCGGGGGCCTTTCAATGGACACACATATCGCCCGCGGACATTTCGGAAAATGCTTTCTAGTCGTAATTTGTGTGCTATGCGTATGTGTGTTATATCTATTCGTCTGGTGGAGTGGAGTGGGCACTTAACATTAGATTGGCTGCGACTTCCGGCGAACAAACGATCGTTGGGCGTTTGATGATGATTGATGCTGGCCACGTCCTCATTTACCCCTCTTCCATCCGCTAAATCAAGCGGATGCGGATTCCAGACTTACAGATACATTTGTTTATGTTTTGAGAAACTGAAACAAGGCTATTCAAAAGATTTGTGTATAATATGTTGCAAGATTGCTATATTTAACAACAATGTTTTATGATTTCTATAACATCAATTTGTTTGGGATTTGAATAGAAAAGACTAGATGTTTTCAAGGCATTATTGTATTGCACACTTGTGAAAGCCCTCCTTAAATTCTTTGAACTTAATATTATTCTGGCTCTAGACTTGGTTTTTCAGGTATTTGGCTTTGCTCTCTTGAGCGAATCAAGAATGCAATATGCTATAATAATGGCACTGCTGGCAGTTGGCAAATTACATGCTCTGCATTTAGTAACAAGCATGTACAACATATTTGCCCACTTAACTAGCGGGTACGGTTATTAGCATGCATTTTCAAGATTTTAATGGCTCTGCACTCGATTCGCAATCACACACACTACCATACGCAATCACGTAACGCAACAGAGCTCAGACGTATGAACAATTCTGGATGAAATAATAGCACTCAAGGTGATATCAATAAGGGGCCAAGATCGCGTTTGTATCTATCAAAGTATCTATCTAGTTGCTAAATAAATAAATAACGATTTTTTAAAGAAAATGATAGTTGTTTTGTATTGTAGTACAAAATACATGCTTTTTCATTGAAATGATTCAACTAAGCCTAAACAATTTCAATTGTTAAATAGAATGAAATTAAAACAAGAGAGAACGCTATAGTCGGGTGCCCCGACTATTAGATACCCGTTACTCAGCTAAAGGGAGTGCGAGGGAGATGGAGGATATACAACTTTGATCAGGCCTAACTTTTAAACGAATGGTCCGATTTAAAAAATTTCTTCTACATTTCGAAAGGTATTGATAAACACAACAATACTGCATTTTTACTTTTCCGAAATATTTAAATTTTTAAAATCGTATATTAAGTATTGTGGGCGTTAGAGGGGGCGTGGCATCCTTTTGAAACAAACTTGCGCTGCGTAGGAACTCCTAGAATCTGCATGCAAAATGCAAATCCTCTAGCTTTTATAGTTTCCGAGATCTCAGCGTTCATACGGACAGACAGACAGACGGACAGACGGACAGACGGACAGACAGACATGGCTAGATCGACTCGGCTAGTGATCCTGATCAAGAATATATATACTTTATGGGGTCGGAAACGCTTCCTTCTAGCTGTTACATACTTTTGCACGAATACAATATACCCTTTTACTCTACGAGTAACGGGTATAATGAAAGATTAGAAATTGTAGAAATGGTTTTATGATATGTAGCATACCAGTGGCGGATCTAGGATTTTGTTGTGGGGGGTGATATCAGAACAATTTTTTTGTTGCATACTTTTTGAATACGAAAATTCCTTTCATTTTTCACCCGAGTGGGGGGTTTATATATCACCCATATCACCCCCCGTGGATCCGCGCATGTAGCATACTTTAGCGACTGTAAGGTTAGTTGTGTTAATTCACATTAAGAGAAAAAACTATTTAATGGATGGATCTTTGTTGGATATGTGGTATGGGGTTGGACAATAAAAGTACTAATATTTTCAAAAATGTTTTAATATATTCTTCATTTTCTGATTTTAATAATATTTAATATTTTCCTATTTTATTTTGATTTATTAAACTAATATTTTAAAAGTAAGGACTCTAAATTGTGTAAGTGCTATTAATTTGACCGCCACTGTAGGCTCAGCCTGTGTGGTGGAAAGGGGGAGGTGGAGAGGCAGAGAGCTTGGCAGAGGTGTTTGTACTCTCGGCAAAGTCGCGTTGGCCGCAATTCGCAATTCGCGTTTTTTTCGCATTCGCCACGCAATAAATTCAAAGCTGCAAAGTACAATTTATGACGTCGATCATTTGCCCTCTCTTTTTGCCATAACGGTACTGCTAAGATAGTCCCATTAAAATGAGAAAAAAAGGAAAAACAGGGTGTCGCTTTTTGTAAGAACATATTGTTACTCTATTCCTCCTCGATTTTACATTTTATTTGACTTTTTGTACGCTGAGAAATCACAATAATTTATGGCACGGCCAAATGGCGGAATTTAATTGCATTCCGTTTTCGCATTAATCACCATTAATGTCAGCGGCTGCAGTCGAGTGGGGTGCAATGTCTGGAAAAGCGTGAAAAGCGAGCCAAGGCCATCTGACAGCAGTAAGTGTGTGTGTGTGTAGCAGAAATTGAAATCAATCAGCCCTGAAGTGAGTGCCCCTACTCCCTATATGCATCTCGCTCTGTAATCACCCATCTCCTTCCCTCCTTCGGCCAACCCGCACGACGTGAGGTCAAGAAAGGGGAGAAAATGAGGAGTACAGTGGAGCTGCTCTAATCTCCTGACCAACTTGTGGCTTCGCATCGTTTCCTTGGCCCCACTCGACTCGGATCATTGGACATAGTATACACTATACCCTTTCAAGATTAGGGTTTATTGGTTTCTACTTGGGGATTATCATAGTAGAGCATGCTTTAATTCTGCTGATCACAATCTCACAGGATCATTATACCTAAAATATTCAATCAGTAACGATCAGTAACCGAACTCTACAGACCTTGAACATTGATCATTTACGAGAATATTGAAGTAAATTTCTACAAAAAAAAATTAATTACAAAAAAAACAAGAAAGGAAGCTAGCTTCGGCCAGCCGAAGCTTATATACCCTTGCAGATATTTCATATTAATCAATAATTTTTCGATCCTTTCTATGGCAGCTATATGATATAGTAGTTCGATATTGATAAAATTAAAATCGAAATTCGAAAACAATTAAAAAATGTCATATCCCAGAGTAGAAGAGAATACAATAAAATTCAACGAAGCAATAATTTATTTCCTATTATATTCCCATTAATTTTCCGATCGTTCCTATGGCAGCTATATGATATAGTCGTCCGATTTTGAAAAAATATTATTCGAAATTCAGAATTAGCTAAAAAATGGCATTTCCAAAAGTAGGAGGCTATAGGTTCAAAAACACCCAAGATATAATTTTTTTTACATTTTTTTTCCCGATTGTTCCTATGGGAGCTATATGATATAGTTGTCCGATCCGGCTCGTTCCGACTTATTTACTACCTGCAACAGAAAGAAGACTTTTGGGAAAGTTTTAGCCCGATAGCTTTAAAACTGAGAGACTAGTTTGCGTAGAAACAGACGGACAGACGGACGGACAGACGGACAGACGGACAGACGGACGGACAGACGGACAGACGGACAGACGGACATGGCTAGATCGACTCGCCTAGTGATGCTGATCAAGAATATATATACTTTATGGGGTCGGAAACGTCTCCTTCACTGCGTTGCAAACTTCTGACTGAAATCATAATACCCTCTGCAAGGGTATAAAAATAAAAAATAAAAAATTACAAGTAAAGTTCTATACGAATATGTGATATTATAAATCGATTAATGCATTTTAATAAATCGTATCATGTATTAAATATATAAATGATCACAATCTCACATGATCATTATACCTAAAAGATTCAATCAGTAACGATCTGTAACCGAACTCTACAAACCTTGAACATTGATCATTTACGAGAATATCGACGTAAATTTCTACAGTAAAAAATCAATTACAAAAAGAAATTTAAAAATAAAATACAAAAAAATTACAAGTAAAGTTCTATCCTAATATGTGATATTATAATTCGATAAATGCATTTTAATAAATCGGATCATGTATTAAATATATAAATGAAACAGTTACCATTATTTTAATAAGTTTTTATCTTTATGTAAATCTCCATAAAATCTGACTCAGAGACTTGAGGTATTCGTTGCGATAAGATAGTCTTATTTTCCAACTGCTGTTGATGCTGCCCCTGTTGCCATAGCAATTTCAGTTGGCCAAGTCCGAGCAATTTGCAGGGCAAATCAACGACATGCAAAGCACTTTTGTTTATTTCGTTGATTGTTCCCACAATTTTCGTACAATGCCGGAAAATGTACGTGCCCAAGCGTTGTTACTATAATTGCCCTCAAAAAAAAAAAAAAAATAACAGAAATAAAGAAAAAACGAAACCAAAGCGTACAGAAAATAAAGAAGATGAGGGAAAAAATAAATCATACAACGTGAAAATTCTTTTCAAATGTCAGACAAAGGCGAAATCCCAGAGGGGAAGCGTGGGTGGGGGCAGCTCGAGGGGGGATTCCCTGCTTGACAGACTTGAAAGATCTCTCAGATGCGGACTCAAATCGCTGGGCGCTGTAATCGTTTCCCAGTTTTCGGATAGGACAGTGAAGATGTTGCGCAGAAGATATTGTATGGGAAGATCACGTACAGCATGAAATGGGGGCGTCATTTACATTGCCTTTTAGAGGAGAGCGAGCTTAGAGCCAGGATCGCATCCCATCGCCTCGGATCGTGAGCGTGTGAATCAAAAGCAAAAGTAGGAGATGAGCAGGCCAACTTGGAGTAAGGGTCTTCAAAAAGGGGCAGCCTAAAATGTACGTACTCGTAGATCTCAGAAACGTGATCTTAAAATGAGAACGTGCTGCCTTGTTATTGAGTTGTCGAGAATTTGGCTGGCATAAGAACACAACAAATTTCCAAGACTGGGAAACGAAAGGAAAATTGTAACTCATAAATACCACTAATTTTTGTAGAACAAGTTTAATAAAAACGGGGAAATCCGATTGTCCAACCCAGTGGCGGATCCAGAATTTGGTTGTACTGGGATTTCATAAGAACATTTTGTTGCATACTTTTTGAATACCATATTTCGGGTAATTTTTCACCAGGGCCCATGGTTCAACCCAGGGGACCTTGTAAAGCAATATATTTTTGACAGCCAATCCCTGATAACTTCCACCCTCATTTGTCACTGACAAAGAAAACGAAGATCGTTTCAAGAGTTAAGTCGCCTATAACTGCATTCATTGCAAATCCATTTTAATTGAAATTTAAAGCCAAGCAGTTAAGTTCTATCTACATTGGAGAACATGAGTGTACCCAAAATAACAGCCACGATTTTACGTGGAACGTTTTTTTTCGCCAGATGTTTGGGTTTGGTTTTCTTTCGATTTAAGAAGTCGAAAGATAATGTTGTCGCCTTCGAGGAAAGCGGCTGGAATCGTTCATGCTGGAAGTGGTTGTCAGTTATCCTGCGACTTGTGCCTCTTTGTGTTAGCCTCTATACGTTCGCTATGTGGATAGGAAAGGAAGACAGATTAGTCAAAATTCTAAAGTTTACACAACTGGTAATTACGATACCGAACTACTTATCTATGGACCACCTACATATTTTCCATGGCACAGAGGTCATTAGGTTGGTGAACCAATACGTTAACCTATTTCGCAAATTAAGATGCTTGACCGATAGTAAAAGTACTGGATTTGGAGGCGGTCGAGAGTTACTGCTGATCATCATATTTTTTGGTTGCCAATCTCAAGAATTCGCGTATCTCTTGATACTTGTACCTTGGACCCAACAAGTTGGAGAAATCGTATCCTGGGGATGCTTTTCCTATGCAGCTTTCTCAAGTAATATGTTAATACGCATCATTTTCATTTGGTATCTTAGCTTGGGTGTTCTGTATACAGAAGTGAAACAATGTATATGTTTTGAGCTCCAATACCTAAAGCAGATCTCCAGACCAAGACGTCATCATCGAAGACTAAAAAGCATTATGTCTATTTTTAGTGAGATAAGTTACGTGGTCTCTTCATTACAGGGCATTACTAATGTTTACCTATTTTTAAGCCTGGTTCACAAATTATATTTTGTAGTCGTGATCTCTCACGAAATGATATTCACTTTGCAGTTTTGGAAATTTTTTCAGTGGTTCCTTTTAATAAAAATCATTACCGAAATCCTTGTACTAATTTTGACTATTCAAGAATCAATTAATCAGTTTAGATACATTCGGGACCTTTCTCTAGACCTTTTCTTTGTCTCCGAGCAGAACCATTGGAACAAAACGGTAAGAAACATATTATTGTAATACGTTCGCCACTAAAAATACTTATTTTTACTGCCCATACACACAAAAAAAAAAACTATGTAAAATTAACATAGAAAAATAGTAGTTCACTATTTTCTGAATTTTTCATGTATTTTGTTGTTTTATTTTTTTGTTCATTGAATAGTATTTAACAATTAAAATAGTGAAAAACCTATTTACGAAATTTTCATGTATTTTGTTGTTTTCTTCATTTGGAAAATTAATAGTAACGTCCTAATTAATATCGTAGCAAAACTATTTTATTTGTTTGCGTGTATTTTGTTGTTTTATTTTTTGGGGCATCGAATAGTGACACCACAATTAATATCGTAACAAAACTATTTTTTTCCTTCATGTATTTTGTTGTTTTAAAAATACCATTATAAATTGTAGGTCAACTATTTTTCTGGATTTAGGGTGGTTAGAGTATCCGACTCATAATCTCTGGGTCGTGAGTTCAAATCCTGCTTTTGCAGATGATGATTTTCCTTTTTTTTTTTTTTTTAAATGTTGATTTCAAGTCAAAAGATTTTCCTCTACGAAAATCATTCTTCTGTGGCCTACTGGTTAGAGTGCTCGACTCCGACGATTGCGGCCCCGGTTCGATTCCCAGCGGAGGCAAGAAACCTGATTTGTAAGTTTAAGTATCTGTGAAATATAAGTGTCTATAAATAACAAACAATATACATTAATATAACAAGTTAAATTAAAAATAAAAATAGTTAAAAAAATAAATTTAAAAAAACTACAATATTTTTCGGGTAAAATACTATTTTGTAGGTCATCTACTATTTTTTAGGTAATCTACTATTTTTTGGGTCATTTTCTATTATTTATGGGTTGGGGCAGTTTTTACTATTAAATCGTTGATTTTACATAGTTTTTTTTTTTGTGTGTAGGTGGAAGTATTCGTTACGCATCTAAACCTAAACCAGTTTAGGGTTAGTCCTTTGAACCTTTTTGATATTTCCAACAAGTTTTTCCTTTTAACTTTATCTGGAATACTTAATTATCTAGTTTTTATCGTACAATTTGTTATGCAAGAACGTTGTAGAATTTTATAAACGCTATCAAAAAATTAAAACAATCATATTAATTTTAACTTCCTGGCAAATATAAATACATTTATAATGTTTTATCTTTTATTTATGGTCGAAACTGCGAATTCTTTAATTAGATTACAATATCATCTATAGAAATAATTGAATAATTGTGTTTAGGAGTTTTTACTTATATTTATTGCAGATCGTACAATCAGTTTGACATATGATGTATGACCAGTCCCGATGAAACCCGAGATATTTTCAAGGGCTAACTTTCCATTAGCTTACTAAATTTCACTTGAGTACTTCTCTATTTCAATTGAAGTTGGAAGGAAACAAGTCGAGTGCTATTTTCGGGATGGGAGTACCTAAAGTATCCGCTGGAATTCTGCGTGGCATGCTTTTCGTTGCCAAATGGACAGGATTGGTCTTTTTTCGTGTTAAGACTTCAAAAGATAATTATCCGATCATCGAGAATATCTGGAGCAATCGTTCCTGGTGGAAGTGGTTCACAATAATCCTGCGTCTTGTGCCGCTTTGTGTAAATCTTTTTACGTACGGCGTATGGCTAATGAGTTTGGAGCCCGTGCTTGTAATACTGCACTCCTCTCTTCTGTTAATGACGAACGTCTGCTATTTATCGTTCATTCACCTTCAGATATTTCACGGCGAGGAGTTGATTAATTTGCTCAACCACTATATTTACCTATTTCGGCGGGTTATCAGAATACCGACAGGATTTGGAGGCCGTTGGGAATTATTTATCATTCTCATTTCATTGGGCTGTTTGATTCAAGAAATTGGGTTTCTGTTGGGACTAATTGTTTGGTCCCTTAATACCGATCATATCCTTTATAAGATCATGTCCTGGGCTGCCTTTACGTATGTAATTTTGGCCAGTAATATTATGTTAAGAGCCAGCATCTTTTGGTACCTTAGTTTGAATGTTCTCTATCAAAATGTAGCGAAAAAACTCAGCTTCGAAGTTAAAATGCGAAAAGCAAGCAATAAACAACAATTGAAGAGAACATTATCTCTATTCAAAGATATTTCTTATGTAGTAACTTCATTGCAGAATATTTCTAATATTTACCTATTATTGAGCCTGGTCCACATACTTTTGTACATAGTGGTACTCTCTTACAATATGATTGTTGATTTAGATTTATTCAATTTTTCTTTGTCTTCTCTTATAATTAAAATTTTACTCGATATCTTTACATTATGTTTGGTTATTCACGAAGCAGCCAAACAGTTTAGAGGCATTCGGCAACTCACTCTTGACATGTTCTTTATAGACGAGCTTAAGGATTGGAACATAACTGTGAGTAGATACCTTTTTAAATTGTACTAAAAATTATAGAATTTTCTTTCCCTTAGATTGAAATATTTGTAACCCATCTAATCTTAAACGAGTTTAAGGTCCGACCTTTGGGCCTTTTCAATGTCTCTAACGAACTATTCCTCGTTATTCTCACGGGAATAAATAGTTATCTGGTTTTTATTATTCAATCTGTAATCACTATGGACGGCAGTCCATGTAGTGACGAAGCGCACCAGGAGAGTGTGCGAAGGCGACTACTATATATACACGAAGAAATGAAAATCTGCTGTGATAGTCCGATCGTAATGAGTAATACACCAAATTAAAGGTATTGCTAAAACTTAAAGGATTGCATACCAAGACCTCAAGAAAATCAATTGGTTTGGGAGGGAGAGCGGTGAAAGTGTAAAAGTGAAAATTTAGAAATTTGGATCTGTTGGGGCCGGTGGGGATAATTGGCCCCCCGGACTACGTTAGTTGTATTGCTACTGAAAATGCGCTTAATATGAGGGGTCATATCAGAAGATCGGACGCTCCGTTCAAAAGTTATAGCCAAAATAAGATTTTCTTCTTCTTCCCAAAATGAAAATTTAATTCTGTTTGTCAGTTTGTCCACTTGTCCACTTGTCCAAAATATGTTTTTTAAGTTCTGAAAATTTGATATGACGTTCATCACATCGATATAAAAAACTTTTGTTCTACCACTTTTGGAAAAACCCGCTAGTTTAGCGGGAAAACAGCTATAAATAGCTAAAATTCGGAAAGCCGTAACTTCTATACTACTAAAGCTACAGACTTGTGCTGCATCTCGTTTGAAAGGTATTTTTAAATGCTATAAACGCCTTCTATATGCAATTTGTGTAAATGTAATAGTTAAAAAGATATAAACAAAATAACATTTTTTTAAACTTTTTTTTTAACTTTTTTTAATTTTCTCAAAAACGGCTCTAACGATTTTCCTTACAACTTTAAACTTTATAGCCCTTGAGATTCCTTAAATTTTGGTATATAACACATTACTGTAAAAAATCGAGTTTAAAAGTTATTAAGAAACGAAAATAGCCACTTTTGCCAGCTCATAACAATTAATGCTGCCTAAGGGCCGTTCATTTACGAGCCAAACAGATTTGGGGTAAAAAAAATTTTTTACATTTTTGATTTGCCTGAAAATTTTTTTTACATGTTCTATTCGGAAAATGAGCAATCACGTGTATCAGGATTTGTCCGAAAAAAAATTATTTTTTTAGTTAGAATTTTTTAAAGTTTTCCAAAAATTGACAAATTTGAAAAAGAACCCTCTCATTGAAAATCTTTATCTCCGGTTATATGAATCCGCGTGACTTCATGTGTTTTGATTTAATTCTTCTAAAACCTCTTCTTTAAAAAAAAAAATGTTAAAAAAATAAGTTTTTATTTTCTTAAAAATAAAAACAAATTAAGAATTTAAAAAATTTTGTATTTAAATTTTTTTTTATAAATCAATATATGCGCCATATTGTTAGTTACAATCGATTTTTGTAAACAGTTGGAGCCATTTTTAGTTTTTAAAATATCGAATTTTTTTTAAAATGGCCTCTGCTTTTTTTTATGAAAACACGTTGCAGCAAGTAGGGCTTGCAACAGTGCTTGCAATATATCAGGCGGCGTTCAGCTAAGATCAGGGGTCAATCCTATGTGCTTTAGTTTTTTAATAACTAAGTTATATGGGGATGACTTTTGGTCATGGTATGAGGTATACTAAAATGTAAATTAAACCCAGGGTATAAATTGTCTCTTTAAAAACTTCTGATATCAAACAAAAACACCTCTTAACGAGGTAAAAAAATAGTGACGACCGCACAATAGAAAATGTTCGTGTGGGTAAAATCTTATAAATTTGTCTGAAGCGGGCCGAATGAGTAAATTTTAGAAAGTGTTTTTATATTTTCGAATGTAAAATTATTTTTCGTCACAAAATATGATATCAGATCTTTTGTATGTTGAAGGTGCGGTCGTCACTATTTTTTTACCTCGTTAAGAGGTGTTTTTGTTTGATTCAATTAAGGCAAAAATAGTATGTATTTATTAATATAATATTTTATGAAACATATTAAGTTATAAAACATCATACTGAATTACCATCCTTAATCGTTAATAAACCCAAATGTAATCCTAAACTAGTTCTGTTCATTTTTCATGTCATTTATTTTATGGGAATATTTTATAATTTTCTCGATACTCCACTGCTTCATTTATATAGATTTATCAACATGTCACAGACATTTTCACCCCCGCTTGTCAATCCAAATGAAGATATTATCAAAAGCCAAGTAGCTATTATGGTAATTTACTTAGAGGAACTTTAATGTGACTAAATATATTTCAGTTCCGATCGGGGTTCAATGCAAACAAGTCCAGCTAGATTTTTGGGAGATGAAAGCTTCAAACTTATCTTGCGGAATTCTTCGTGGCATGTTTTTTTACGCCAGATGCCTGGGCTTGGTCTCCTTACGATTCAAAAAGTCGTCGGATAATGTTATGGTTTTGGAGGAAACTAGGAGTATTCGTCGTTCGCGGTGGAATTGGTTCATAGTCATCATGCGAATGGTGCCTCTCTGCTTATATGTTTATACACACGGTGCGTGGATTTGCGACAAAGAATTTACAATTGATAAAGTACTGAACTCAATTCGCCTTGTTCTTTCGATTCCCTGCTATATGTCGTTGAATTACGTGAAGATTTTTCATGGAAAAGAAGTGACTAAGTTGGTCAACCGATATCTTGAAATCTTTCGCCAGGAAAAATTCCAGAAATTTGGCGGCAAACGAGAGTTATTCCTAATCATTCTATCCTTAGTTTGTCAGGTCCAAGAAATGGTGTTTTTGTTCGGTATATTGAAATGGGTAGTCAGTGTGAAAAATTTCATTGGGTGGGCCAGTTACACATATGTAGTTATTGTTAGTAACACAATCTTGCGATTAAGTTTTATTTGGTACCTTAGCTTGGGTGTACTTTATAGCAACTTAAATGAAAATGTCTATTTGGAGTCAAGATCCGAAAAATATAAATTAAGATTCCAGTTGAAAAGAACCCAGAGATTAAAAGAAAACTTGATGCTTTTCAGGGAGATTTCTTATGTGGTGAATCTTTTGCAGGATATTTTCAATGTTCATCTATTTTTAAACTCAGTCCAGACACTTTTGTACATAGTCGTGATTTCTTATAAAATGATAAATGATAAAAAGTTTTCTGAAATTTGGCTGTGGCTCTTTTTTGTTAAAAATATGGTGGATGTGTTCATTCTTACCTTGGTTATTCAAGAAGCCAGCAATCAGTTTAGATACATTCGGGAACTCGTGCTGGACATTTTCTTTGTCGGCAAGTCAAAAGATTGGATCAAATGGGTAAGTAATTTTATTAATAAGATTCATCTGGTGCTTATAATAAATTTCTATTGCTATTAGGTGGAAATGTTTGTCACCCAACTGAACCTAAATGAGTTTAGGGTTCGTCTTTTGGGACTTTTTGATGTTTCCAATAACCTATTCCTAGTTATTGCATCTGGAATAGTTTCTTATCTGGTTTTTATCGTGCAATATGTTATCCAGATACGAGGAAAATAGCTTGATTAATTTATATACAATTGAAGGAAAATGGTATATATGTTAAAATATATAGATATTTTGTAATATTCTTATTATAATTATTGGTTATAACTTCTACTTAGAAGGTACATATTTTAATCTCTAGCTTTGCATATGGATTATTAGCATACTATTTAATCATATTAACCTAATCGATTTAAGGAAAATCACAACATAAGTAAATAAACAGAAAATGCCCACAAGGAAAATAGGTAAAGTAAATATATCACTGAGCCATATGGACTGGTCTTCCGAAGCGACATCTTTCAGTCATGATTGAACGTCTCAGGAAGGTGAGCCTGCCAGCTCTCTCGGCGGTTATCCTGTTCTGCAGTTACCACTATGCCCGGATCCTGGGAGTGATTTGCTTTGACATTGGACAAAGGACCTCCGACAAGTCCCTGGTGGCTCGCAATCAGCATCGATTCAAGTGGTTCTGCCTGAGTTTGCGACTCATTAGCGCCACAGCAGTTTGTTGTTTCTGTGCTCCTTACGTGGCGGAAATCGAGGATCCTTACGACTGGGTGCTCCAATGCCTTCGTCTTTCGGCCAGCCTCATTTGTGCCGCCTGCATTGTGGTGGTTCAGATTGGCTATGAAAAGGAGCTGCTCGGCTTGGTCAACAGTTTCCTGCGGCTGTTTCGACGTGTTCGTCGTTTGTCGTCCTTAAAACGGATTGGATTCGGCGGCAAACGGGAGTTCTTTTTGCTCACTTTCAAATTCACCTGCTTGGTCTACGAATTGTACTGTGAACTGGGTCAGCTGCGGAATCAGCCCGAATGGTTGAGTTTGTTCACGACAATGTGTGAAATAATCCTGGAAATTGGCTCTCTGATGATTATACATATTGGCTTCTTTGGATACCTCAGTGTAGCCGCTCTTTATTCCGAGGTAAATAGATTTGTGCGTTCTGAGCTTAGACGACAGCTGAGGTCTCTGGAGCGTCCTGGCGGAGGTCCTGTAGGTCGACGCCAACTAAGGATTGTCGAAAACCGCCTGGATGAGTGTATAGCAGTCTATGACGAAATCGAACGCGTGGGCCGCTCATTTCATCGCCTCTTGGAACTGCCCGTTCTCATAATTCTTATTGGAAAGATATTCGCCACCACCGTTCTGTCCTACGAGGTGATCATTCGAGCCCAGTTGTATCCCAGTAAGGCCGGTATGTGGGGCCTGGTGGTGAAAAGTTTCGCAGACGTCATACTGCTCACCTTGGCGGTTCACGAGGCGGTCAGCAGTTCCCGAGTGGTTCGACGCTTGAGTTTGGAAAACTGTCCCATCAGCGATCACAAGGAGTGGCATGTCAAGGTGGGTAATCTTTGGTTATTATGGTAGAGCTTGAAAAATGTCGATAGTTTCACTAAATCGATTCTATAATATCGATGTTTTCGAGAAAAAAAGGAAAATCTACAAAAAAGTTATTATTATAAAAAATCCGTATTTTCATATTTTCAATGTTTTCTGACGTTTTGTATCGATATTTTCGATATTTTTCTGACGTTTTGTATCGATATTTTCGATATTTTTCAAGCTCTATATTATGATGATTAAAATAAATCCATATTATTGCCCCTCTTTCAGTGGGAAATGTTCTTGAGTCGCCTGAACTTCTTCGAGTTTCGCGTTAGACCCTTGGGTTTGTTTGAGGTCTCCAACGAAGTGATCTTGCTCTTCTTGTCCAGCATGATCACCTATTTTACTTACGTCGTGCAGTACGGCATTCAAACCAATCTATTGTGAATTGTGTTTATTGATATCAACAAATAACTAAAATATATTTTATCCCACATCATTTGTCAACAATACGCACTGTTAAGCAATTATGTAGACTAGTTGCGTTGTCATTAGCTAAATTGAAAACCAAATCCCCAGATAGGGGGGTCAACAAGAGACTGGCTGCTCAGTCAATCGGCAAACTAATTACTTAATGGGTGAGTACTGGTCGGCTTCTACCATTTGAGGTCTGTTAGTCATGACGCGAATACTGCGCTGTCTTGAACGTTTCCAGGATATCTGGACTGTTGCTTCGCAGTTGCATTTTCTACGGCACTATTTTCGGAGTGATAACCTTTCGAATCGAGAGAAAGGAGGAATCCGACTCCCGTCTGGTTGCTATTAAGCGAAGGGGTTACCTGTGGATCTGCCTGGCTATCCGACTTTTGACCAGTGCTTTCTATGGCTATACTTACGATACTTGGGCCGACCAATATACCGACTTCTATCTTCGGGCCTTCTTCGCCCTCCGGTTGTTGGGATGTCTGATCTGCAGTGCCATCATCCTGGTGCTGCAGTTCTGGTTCGGCGAGGAGCTGCTCATCCTGGTCAATCGGTTTCTAGAGCTCTTTCGGCGACTGCGAAAGCTGACGAATTCCCATAAGATTGGATTCGGTGACAAAAATGAGTTCGCCTTGTTGTCGCTGAAAGTTGGCTCCTTACTGTTCGTATTCACGGCATTTCGGTTAATGTTTTCACCCTGGTTTTTGCTCACTTTATTGTGCGATTTCTACACTTCAATTGGCACTGGAATGATAATGCATCTGTGCTTTGTTGGCTACCTCAGCATTGGTGTCCTTTACAAGGACTTGAACAATTATGTGGACTGTCAGTTGAGGGCTCAATTGAGTTCTCTGATTGAAGACGACATGGCGTTAAATCCACAGCCGACTCGCGAAGCCATTTCGAATTTGAAGAAGTGTTTAAGGATTTATGAGGAAATTCATCGGGTGTCACAAAGATTCCAGCGGCTCTTTAATCTACCACTTTTCTTCGCCTTGGTGCAAAGTCTTTTGGCCATGGCCATGGTTTCCTATCACGCCATTCTGCGTAGGAAATACGTCTTCAACCTCTGGGGTTTGGTTATCAAATTACTCATAGATGTGGTGCTGCTGACCATGTCCGTGCATTCGGCTGTTAGTGGTTCTCGATTGGTGAAGCGTCTAAGTCTGGAGAATTTCTATGTGACTGAGAGCAGAAGTCACCACCAAAAGGTAATAATAAATGTACTATTTTTGATAAGTGGAAAGATTTCTTGAAAATTTATGACAAGTTTTAATTTCTTTACACTAACTAGAAAATAAATAAAATAGATTCACCACCAAAAGGTAAAATTAAATGTACCATTTTTGATAAGTGGTAAGATTACTTGAATATTTAAGACAAGTTTTAATTTCTTTATACTAATTTTAAAATAAATAAAAGAGATTCACTATCAAAAGGTAAAATTAAATATATTTTTTTGTATTAGTGGTTAAATTACGTGAAAATTTTAGACAAATTTGTATTTATTTTTACTAATTTGAAAATAAATAAAATATAATTAATATTTAATTTCATTTAAAAGTAAATGCGATGTACTCAAAATCCTGTGAGTTTATGAAAAAATATAATTTTATAAATTAAAAAATTAATTAATTATTTGGTTAGTATTTAGATGGGCTTTTAAAATCTACAATAATTGATTCTTCTTAAAAATAATCAATATTACTGAACAAAAAAAAAATTAAAAAATAATGATTTTAATATAATTTTTATTTATTTTATTATTTTAAAATATTACTTATTAATTTTATCCTTTCAGTTGGAGCTCTTCCTGGGCCGCCTTCACCACCAGGAGTTGCAAGTGTGTCCCCTGGGCCTTTTCGAGGTCTCCAACGAGCTGACCCTGTTCTTTCTCTCGGCAATGGTCACCTATCTGACCTTTCTGGTACAGTACGGCATGCAGTCGCAGCAAATTTGATTCAGCGTCACGCATTGGTTGCGGTATTGCACCCTCCCCAACCAACAACCTCGCGATACAATACACCTGTCCATACGATCCAAACGGCCCACCTGTCCTGCGGTTGCACGCAAATAAAACAATGAATAAAGAACGGAATTTTAGTAAAAAAAACCCCTGCTCAAATCGGCAGTTGCAGGACCCGATTCCCAATTTCCGCCTAACCGTTTGTTCCGCTGCAACTTTTCCCATGAAAGTTGGTCGCGGCATTAATTAAACATTCATGCTGACGTCAAGCAGAAAATTTATGCACCACCCCGGTGATGGAGGGTCTGAGGGGGGGACTATCAGCGGACAGTTCACGCTAAAAGGCGCATAAAAACAAGGCCGAGGCCGTCGCTCTAATTAGCATAGGTTAGGGTACAAAGCCGGTCCTCGAAACTGAGAGACCCATAAAGGTGCACTTGCCACTGCACTTGTTCTTTGGATGGTCAGGTTCACTAAAAAAACAGGGACAAAGGGCCGGCGAACGGCGGCGATAATAAAAAATCAAATTGCCCCGAGAGCAGAGACCCAAGATGGGATGAACACTATTATCTTGGCAGGGAAGCTGGGCCCGGAATAATGACACGATCGGTTCTGCTCCTGCTCCTGCTGAGATTCTGGGGTGCCCCTATATATACCCTATATTTTACAGAGTCTGCTGGGAACCTAAATATATTTTAGTACGAAATAAAGCTTAGTATTAAGTTCAAATCTATAAAAAACTATTCAGAAGTGGTTTTGCTTAAAAATTATTTGGTAATTAATTAGCTCTAATTAATATAGGGTAGGTACTCTAAAATCTATTGATGTAATTCCTTTTTATAGATCTTTAGAATATGTTTAAACGATTAAGCCTAACGGTAACTATTCAAAACTAACCATTATCTTGGTTTTGATTTTATATCTCAAACCTTTTGTATTTATTTTTATTTATAAAAGTTGAACTTAATATTATTTTTTTATTTACTAGGTACTATTTTTTAACCAGAAATGCATCAGTTCTTATTGATTTTGTTTTATTTTTATTTTGAAAATCTAGTGATGTAATATTTTTAACTTAAACGATTAAGCTTCGGTAAATATTCAAAACTAACTATTATCTTGGTTAGTTCAAATACCTTTCCTCAAAACGAATATCTTGCTTATGACATTAAAAAGTCATATGGGTATCTCCCAGTCGAAAAGCGGTGACCAAAAATATGGCTTGACTTTAGTTCTCCCTCCTCCATTTGTCTTTTGTGCGTGTTGTGTAAACGGCAAGATAATCATAAAACATAGCATTGCTCAAATAATTGTACTTCATAAGAGACACAGCCGAGGGACAGAGAAGGGGGGGCCTGTGGAGGTGGAAAGGAGGGGTGGTGGTATGAGACCGAGCCAAGTTACAGTCAGTTTTCCCATGATTGTTCTGCTGCCTGGGTAATTATGGGTCACTTTTTTTCACTGAATCTTTCTCTCTCTCCTTTCATTCCGCAATTATCATACTTACCTGCAACTATGTGCCAGCTAAAGCAAAGCTAAAGGCATAAAGTCGGAATCAAGAGAGACGAAAAAAAATTAATGATGCTTTCAACATTTCACTAGACAAAAGAACCAGCCTGTTCCCGAACTTGGGAGCTTCGGTGTCTGAGTGCAGGTAGCGGTGCTTGCTTTTGGCCAACAACCCATCGTACCCATCGTATCTGGCCAAAAAGTACAGCTACGAGAACGGATGGATGTGGCTGAGGAGGAAATCTCATCATCATTACGATGATTATGCCGATGAAAGCCTCGATTTCAATCAAGATTTAAAGAATCGGAGCGGCAACCGGTAGCAACTTGGAAGTCAGCAGGCAACGAAGACCCATTAGCCCTAAAAGCTTTTGCTTTTGGGCCCCGGAAACCCATCGAGAATTGCTAAAATGTAACTGCTGGCCAGTTGATTGCTATAATTCTGCCCAAATTGAGTGGCGAAAACCGAAAAACTCCCGCTAAAGCTAACAAAAACCCTTTTTACCGATCGACAATGGGCGTAATTAGTTCTAATTTATTTATTGCTCAATTAGGCAAAGGGCTTCGAGTTGACAGCTCGATGATATAAGCCTTTTTTCGCCTTTTTTCGATGATATAACAGCTTGAGGTTGCCGGCAGGTCTGTTATCTAATCTGATCTACATGGAAGTACATCTGGTCATGAATGTTTCAACGGAAGAACAGTCATGGCAGGCAGAAAAAGAAGATTTTGAATTTGAGGGTCCCAAAAAGTGGGAAAAATACGCGTGCGAAGAACAGTTATGCAATCATACATATGGATTTATTGTTGGGTTTCTTTTCTGGCTAAAATGATATAAGAGATTTTCATTTATTATGTTTTTAGTAGGTAAGTTTTAACAAAATAATAATTTTTGTTTGTGCCTCGATAGAAAAAATACTAATACTTCCATAACAACAACAACCATCATTGTTAACCTGAGATCTTTCCCTGATTTAACAAGTTTATAGCTCAATTTAACAAAAATCCAAGACAACAATAAGCTGTGAAAGTTGATCGTGTCTCATCAATGCTTTTTGGAATTTATCACACCAATTTGTTGTCGATTTTCCCAATTGCCCCGACTAGGCTGCTAGGAAGCCAATTACTTTGCTTCCACATCGATCGATTTTAGGTCATATTCAATCAAGGTGCCGTCACGAAATGCATTGGAATTTTCCATCTGCGGAATGCACAGCTAAAATTGAATTTATTGCGTTTCGAACTGGAAAAGCACGTAGATCGCTGCTCACCCCCTAATCCATCGCTCTTTTCAGGTCCCAGTGGGTTGTCAATTTTATTCATGGAACTAATTAAAAATGGCACATTAATGCAATTGCTGCCCAACCTTTTCTAGACGCGCTGCCAACTAAGTACACACACAAAGCTTTTACATATACTTATTAAGGTGGATCATTTTGGACTGAGAAATTTAAAAAATATATAATAACAATCACTTTCAAATTTTAGACTATACCAGGACATAATATTAATATTTTCTGATAGCTGATGGGATTTATAATATCTAATATCATATCTTCATCAACTATATATATTTCTGTATTTTATATCTCAAACATTTTGGTATTTCTTTTTAGCTTATTATTATTTTTTTTACCAGATAATATTTTTTAACCAGAAATAAGTTGTTATTAGTTTTATTTTGAAAACTGGAAATCATGAAAAGTAGATTCCCATTTCCTAGGCAAATGGTGCCTGCAATTATGCATAAGTGCTGCACCATATCGACCCACCCTATTGTACCTAAGTATATAACTTGTTTATTTGTATGAATATGGAAAGCTGTTAATCATAAAAAATAGATCCCCATTTACTAGGCAAATAGTGGCTGCAATTATGCACAAGTGTTGCACTTTATCGACCCACCCTATTGTACCTAAGTATATAACTTGTTTATTTGTATGTGAATATTCGTATTTATATGCAGAAACCAAGTGAAGACAAAACGATTCGCAGGCGACTGTAAAAGTTCGAGGCCCCAAAGAAATTGGCACGAGCTGAGCACACGTCTCCAGTTGGGAGTTGGAGTTGGGAAAGGAGTCGGAGATTGGATGGAGATGGGGATAGGGATGGGGGCATAGCCCGAGATCTGGTTGGGTTGGCGTACAGTTTCTGGCTCAGCATTTTACGAGCACACATATGGCGAATGCGAATCCGAATCCGCTGCCGAGAATCGCGAATTGCGAACTGCGAAGGGGAACCCGTTTTGTGGGCTGTTTTGGGGGCGCGTAGGCGCTCGACACACGCCCATTTAAGAAGTTGGATGCTGGGAGAGCGCGTGTGCAACGTGCCAACATCTGGAGACGGATCCAGTTTGCAGCCATATCGACAGATCAAGAACCCAGAGCCCAGAACCCAGGCTGAACCTATAGCTAAAGCTCTGCACAGTAGCCACGGGCCAGGTTGCTTCGGGATCGGCATCGGGATCGGGCCTGGGCGCAAGATAATCGATGTATACTAATTATTTGCTTTGGCTGCAACTGTTTGTCATGCTCCGCTCAGTGGCTGTACATCTGGGCATCATCGGTACAGCAAAAACAAAAAGCCCCATCTGCAAAGGCCCCACAACTTCGGCCGATCCGTCCGACGGTAGCCAACACCCCAAAGAAAACAGCGAGAGCGGACCCGCTGGACCCATGGATCCGCACTGCAAGAAATAAAATATATATATGTTAGATAGTTAGTGAAAAATAGATGTAGAGGTTGCCCCTTTTAATTGCTAAAAATGGAACCATGTTAGTTTAATTTACTTCATATTCATTCCCCTTTCAAGCGCTCAACTGACAAGTGATTTGCATTTAAATGACAATTAGCCTTGTTCTCGATTTTTAATCTCATAAAATACATATGTCTTCGAAAGTGTTATTGCGACGATGCGAATAAATCGTTTGAAGGGGAATTGAGAACGAGGTTGTATATATGCTTTAAGCTTGTTAAACCGGTGAATATTGTCCCACAATGTATTATTCAAAACATTTAAAACATTAAAAACTTGAATAAGTTTATAGGACGTTCATACTTATAGAAGGTACTATTTTATATATTTATAGATAACTTCATGGAAATTTTTAGACTGGTTAAACAGGGAAATAATGTTGCTTAAAGGAATATCCGATTTTTAATTAAATATTTCTCAATGTAACTTTTTGTCGGCTAAAAGTTTTTTTTATAAAATAATAATAATACAAGTTTTTTTTATAAAATAATAATAGAATCTCATTCTTTTCATAGTGAAAAATATATAATAAGTACCAATATCTGTTAAAAAAAGGATTTCTAATTTTTAATAAAATATTTCTCAGTGTAACTTTTTTTCGGTTCAAAGTTTTGTTTGTAAAACTAGCATAAAATCTCATTATTTTTGAATTTTATAGTGAAGTCTATGTTATAAGGACCAAAAATCTGCTAAAAAGGAATTATTTCTCAGTGTAACTTCTTCTCGGTTAAAAGTTTTGTTTATAAAATAATAATCTCATTCTTTTTTAATTTTATAGTGAAGTACAAGGTATAAGAATCAAAAACGTTTGCTAGAAATCATGAAATCTTACCAAATCACAGTTATATAATTTCCGAAAGAAATTTCTTGGAGTGCACGAACTCGGACAGACGCACAGATGCGAGTTCCCCAGTGCCACTGCCCCTGTGCGAGCTGAGGCTGAGCAAATATATCGCCGTCAGCTAAAATAATGGTCATCGACAGCAGCAACAGCAGCAACAGCAACAACAGCAACAGGAGTTGTTGTCTTGGGCAAGGTTGCGGATGATTTTGAGTTTTGGAATGGGAATGGTTCTGGCTTTCGGTATGGATATAGGGTATAGGTATAGCTACAGGTGTGCGGGGAGCGGGGAACTGGGGACGGACAACTCCGCACGGTAGTCAAGTTTAGACACCTTAAGTACACAGGAAAGCGTCATTTATGCGCTCGTTTTCAAAAACGACAAGCACTAGGCGTGGCAAAAAGGGGGGAGAAGCTCTTAGGAAAAGGGCAAGGGGTTTCCCGGGGGCCTAGGATGCTGCAACATGTTGGCTGCGCGATTAATTACACGGCCAGCAGATCAGTTTAAAGCCCAGCCAAATTATAGATATCCGCAGCTGCAACAGATTGCTGCCGTTGCACTGCAACAAGGTCAAATCTGAGTGGCTGACTAGCTGGCTGGCTGAGTGACTAATGCTGCATGTTGCACATTGCATATTGCATGTTGCATGTTGCTCTGCCACAGATCGATTTCAATCAACACTCCCCCCTCCGGGCATCAGCGACGTTTGCCTCTCAGCACACAAACAACAAAAAGTACAGTCCACAAAGATCAACAACAACAGCGGCAGCTACAGCAACAGCTACAGCAGCAACAGCAACAGCAACATCAGCACAGCAGCAACATCATCGCGGCAGAGCGAGAGGGGGCGATGTACGTCAAGTTTTCGTTTGGCTTTGGCCAGCTTTTTGATTTGGCCGAGACGTGTGGCAAGCCCAGGTCTCAAAACTGGTTTGTGATTTCAGATTTGGGAGCTGCAAAAAAGCAAAAAAAAGTTCAACAACTGCCTGGCGAGCAGCGCTGCTGCAGATGTTGTTGATCTCGTGCTGTTGCTGCTGCTGTTGTGTTGTTGCTGCTGCTGTGTTGTTGCTCTCGACTCAATGCAAAGACAAGTAGCCGAGAGACAACGACAAACGAGCGAACGTTGCGTAAATTACACGAAAGAATAAGAGAAACACGAAGCTTGAAAAAACACTAAACAACGACAACAAATGGGAAAGCACACTGAGAAAAAAGCATACAATTCAGAAGAAAATTCTTCTAATTTTTCAAAATAGTTTCCAAATATTTAACAGCCAATAATAATTATAATCAAATTCAAACCCATTAAAAAACCAATTGAAATTGTTGTAATTGTATTATATTATTAAAATATTAAAAATCACAAATGGTATTAAAAATAGTATTTTACAAGAATTAATTTCAATTTTTAAAGTGAAGACTTATAGGTAGCTAAAAACCGATTTCTTTTAACAAGTAACTTATTATGTTTAGGCTTTTTCTCTCTGCAGGAGCAAAAAAATAGCACTAAATTACAGCAGCAAAAAAAATAAAAATAAAATACTGTAACGAGCGAAACCCACAAATCAATATTCTTTTACGATCGACTGTAGTCGACCTCAATTATTAAATGGCCAAGCTGGCCGACTGTTCGCTCACTCCCCGTCTCTCTCTAAAATGCTCTCCCCTTCTCTTTCGCCCCCCTATGCTATGCCTCTTTCTAACACTCTTGTGTGGATTCCATTTGCCATAAAGTGCGTAAATTTTGTGGGAAAGTGGGTCAGACACACACCGAATTTCGAATTTCGGTTCATCGAACACACAAATAACGCGATGTCAGAGAGTGTTCGTGTTGGAATCGCCCCTCGATCACCACCCCCTTCCTTCGTTTTCCTTTGTTTTTTAACCATCACAAGTGACGCAGTGTATCGATCGAGTGTAGGGTATTACGGATTTTGGGTACTCCCTCTCGAGGGGAATTTATTTGAACTGCCTCGCAACGTTTGCAACTGCGGTTAATGCAACCGATAGATAAGATAGCGAAACTCCGATGTCCCAGCGGGTTCTTGACCTCATTCAATAATCCCCTTTTGTAATATTCAAATTGTCTGTAAGCCGTAATGATGATGTAGTAATAAAGATAAATACTGTGGGGGCTTGATAATGAACTAATGCTTTTAGCCCCAAGATTACATGAAATTAAAAAGGGAACAAATTTTTTGAGAACAATTAATTTTGTATATATTTATGAAGTAGAATTTCAATTGATAAATATTTCGTTTTAAAATTCGAAATGCAGTTTTTACTCTTTTGTAATATATTTCTTTAAAATTTTCCATATTTTTTTTTAAGTAACAAGAGTTGTAAAGCATCAGAATAACAAGAATTTTGTTATGCAATTCAACGAGAGTTGACCTAATTTAGAAACTTTTCTGGAGAATAACACGAAACTATAAATCTTTTACATGAGACCTTTACTTTAAATGTTTGTTTTTCTACCAAAACCCCAGAGCACTTTTAAGTTTAGCTTAGTCTCTGCGCAGGGCATCCACGAATTCGTGGAACTTTATCATATTCGCAGAGGTTGAGCAACTTGTTGTTTGTTGGCTTTGTAGGTTTTTAGGCCAAAAACGGGTATTTGGAATTTGCTGTTTTTGGTTTGTGTACGTACGATCTGAAAAGCGTAGTACGGGGCCAGTCGGGTCACTCCCCCGCAACTCTGTCCCGATATCTCTATCTGCGAGATACAAACACAACCTACAGATGTTTTTCTTTCGCGATCGTATTCTTTGGGTATCGTATTGTTGTGCCTGTTCGCGTATCTGTCGC
The DNA here is from genome assembly GCA_037075205.1 of Drosophila prostipennis. Lineage (NCBI taxonomy): Eukaryota > Metazoa > Arthropoda > Insecta > Diptera > Drosophilidae > Drosophila > Drosophila prostipennis. Next base: position 33,601 of record JBAMCJ010002991.1, on the reverse strand, counting down.
CCACTTAATTTACTATGCATTCTGATCATATGTAGACTCTCGAGCGCAGTAACAACAGTCCCACAATCAGGGAATTTATCGTTCTCGTTCTGGGTTGAAAAGTTGAAGAGTGACTTGCTCCACAAACGAAGTTCAAACAACATTCGGGCACGCTTGTTTGCCGATCTCCCCATTTAACACTACTTCCCCTTCTCCATTTCTGAAGACCCTACCCCCTTCGATTCCTAGTCTTATGACAAATGAAGTTGTTATTTTGTTTATGTCACGTTTATGGACACACGATCTCTTTCTATTGCCCCCCACTCACGATCACGTTTCGTGTTGATTGCGATTGTGGTTTCTATTTTGTTTCTGCCGATTCGTAAGTGAAAGTATGTGGAACATGACGTAGCCGGTGGCTCTCCGCTTGTTTGGCTTCTGCGGCGGCTTCTGTGGATTCCACAAAGGTCAAAGTGTTTGCCGCCGTATTTGCTCAACAGCCCACTTGATAAGACCCCCAAAGGCAACCCACTGGCTCTTATTCAATAGAACGCAAGATGATACATCCATTTTGATACCCCTTATTTGTTTGGTAGAATTAATTTTGAATGTAATGAAAATTGTGTATGTAATTTTAATATATTTGTAATTTAAAAATGAAACCCTGACTTTTTAGACCAAATATTAAATCTGGTTCAAAATCAATAGAATTCGAAGTAATACTGGGTAATATAATGCCCAATCACAGTTGCTTAATTTTCTACTAACTGGATTTTATTCTAAAGGTCATAGCAATAAGAAAATAATAAATCCTACATTTATAAAAAATTATGTACACCCTTTTTTCTAGAACCTAAATCGAAAGATATATTTGGAAAACAGAGATACTAATATTTCTGGAATGGGTTAGTAACTACTGTTTATACCCCAAACGCAAAACTTCGGAATATCTTAAAAATGAAAGAAATATTAGTCCGAAATAATGGAGTAAAGTAGGACAATCTAATGGGTAACTGTTAGTTGTTACTTGTTCTACGTTCTAGAGCAATGTGAGTTGACTGTGTTGCTAGTTACATGTGTACAAATACTCAAAGACATAAAGTGGGTCGAGGGGGAACTGGGTGGTACATGCAACCGCGACTCTTTGGCGGCGGCATCTTTCAACTGGCGGCGGCATCTCGACTATGCAGCAGCAGCTCCAGCTCCCAGCTGGGTCTCCAAAGTGCCGGCCCAGATCCCCATTCCCATAACCATTCTCGACTCAATCGCAGTGCCGTGCTGGAACTTCCGAACTAATTACATTGCAAAATACCTGAAATGTTGCGAACGGCAGGAAATCAGCGAAACGGGAACGGTGCTCAGTTTTCTGGAATGGTTCTGTACTGAGTACCGGCTTCCTGAGTGGGTTTCGGTGGATCCGGTGATCTGATCAGAGCTCTCGGCTGGCCGGAAATATGCATGGCTTGGCCAGAGCTTTTGGCCAGCTCGCTGCGGCTCCAACTGGGCGCAAAAAACAAGCGAAAAATTTGAATTTGCTCTCGTCAGTGTCAGGAATTGGAAGATCCCCACCTCCAAGCTGGAATATACACATATCTCTGGTAAACCCCTCCCCACCAAAAAAAAGCGTGTGCAGCGGAGCAGAGAGCTCGGAAATTAATTCAGTTGCAGGCCAAGGCGCGTATTTCTGCCGTTGTGTTTGCTTTGTTTCCATTTCGCCACCGTCGCACTCACGGGTCAGTTGGGATCGAATCCCGGGTTCAGATGCCTCTCCTATAACTCCTCCGCTTGGAAATGTCGACTCTACATATATAATAGGCGTGACAAGCGCGTTACGCTCCGCTGACGCCCAAAATAATCAAAGACTTGAGTCGAGACGATGGCGATGACGATCCAGTGATGGGTGTGGAGACGGGAGATGGCCTTAAAAAATAAAGTAAATTCATATTTTAAATAATAAATACAAAAAAATTTGACCTTTATACAAGTAAAGTTTACGATGGGAACTATAAAATCGATTTGCAAACCTATCTTTTATTATTTTATACTTATTTCATAGGATATGCTTCAAGCTATGGTAAAATGTAGGTATACCTTTTAGGGCCGTTTTCTCGTCCGTTTGTTAAATTTAAGGTTGGGTTAAAACATTGAATTCGGATAAGAATTTTTTTTAACCCTACTTTAAAATTAACAAACTGACGAGAAAACGGCCCTTAGACTCATTAATTTTAAATGATAATTTTAAAATTTTAATTTTACTTTTTTCCAGTGTAGTGGGAGTAATGAAGATGGGATTTGAGTAGCGGGTGTGCATGAGGTGGAGGAGCTATGATAATTACACCGTGTCAGACGTGAAATTTCTGTTTTTTGTTGCTCATTCCCATTTCTTTAATTTTTTGTTGGTCGCTTAACGAGCTCATCTCAGAGGCACTCCGAAAATTGTACCAGAATGTCTTGTGGAATGAGATATAATGAACGATAATGAACTCAGGGCGGTTCAGGTGAACTTCGGCGGTAGAGGTTAACTAAAATAATAAGAACGAGGGTGTTGAGAAAATGTAGAATACTTTACATATTTATTTTTTTAAGGTCAAAACAAAAAACCTTTTAAACCAAATGAAAATTACAATTTCTGTTTGTTTTAATCGAACTGATTTTTAATATCATCGGATGCCTCGAAGCCACCCGTAATGCCAAACTGAAGGAGTATAAAGAGGTACGATATAATCGCAGACAGGATGAGAAGGATGAACTCGTTGTTCAGGTGAAAAAAACCCAGTACTTTGATCTCCAGTCTCTGTGTTTGCAGCTGACCCAGAAAAGTTTCAACCTAGAAAAGTTAATAGTTCTTATAAAGAGATTTCTCAATGGACAAGTACTTACACTCTTATCCCAACGCTCATCGATATCACTGCAGACTATTTCCAGAGGCAATCTCTTGGGTTTCTGCGACTCCCGAACCGTATAATCAGCACACATTATAAGCAAAACCAGATTAGCCAATTTAACAAAGGCTATGACCAGGGAAACCAGAGCCACTTCATCGTCATTTAGATAGTGTAGAATATATTGATATAGCATTAGACAAATATTGATAAAGTTGTAGTAAACATAGAAGAGGATCTGCCATTGCAACATCCGGCGAAAGGAGACAGTCACTTGGTAGAGTTCACTGTAGATGGCGGCACATTCGTCCAACTCATCCGAAAAATCGCACAGCAGTCGCATCCTGCGATAGTTGCTCATCCGACATCCTTCCTCCTGCGACTCTATGGGTTCCATTCGCTTCAGCATGGTCATGATATTCGCAGCCATATGTTCGTACAGGATTCCCGAGACCAAAAATCCCAGGAAGCAGGCATCCAGGACCAAAAGCGTTCCAAGCCACATGTAGATGCTCGACAAATACAGCCACAATTCGGCTGATATTCTCGAAGTGTTCTGCTGTAAGCAGCGGTATTAGTTCGTGAAAACAACCGCATAAAGTGAAGAACGTCTTCAGCAAAAAGAAAACCACAAATTTCGGCGGAAACAGCTGCTGCAAACGGGTAGTCGAGCATATCCTTTGGTAAAGGGTTAAGTATCTATTTAACACCTCCCGGAATTCGCTCTCTCCCTTCGCCTGGATCATAAACGATATGACGGCCAAAATGGATACCGAAAGGGACTGAGCCAAGGCAAAGAGATCCGCATAGCTCTCCAGTCTCTTGCCAATAACGGATGCGCTTAGCAAAGGCCAAACTCCTGCGTAGGTGATGACCACCAGACAGCGCCACAGGATACTGAGGATGCGATTGCTGCTGCCTCGTTTCGGGGACCTTAGCTGCAGGGTCTCCCTATCCAAGTTCGAGGAGAGCAGCGAAAGACCGCGAGCAAAGCGATATAGCCACACGAGCAGGAATCGCGACCAGTTCTCCACTCTTTTCCCGGCCATCGCCGAGGACCAACTGAACCGAACCGAAGCCTGGCTAATGACATGTCCTCCATGTCCTTTCGTCCAGGCGATTGCGATAAGGTTTCCTCGTCTCTGCTGCTGTTGATTTTATTAATTGAATGTGTGGATATCGGCAATTGCCATTCACGCTCCACTGAGTGCCTCGCTGACTGATTGGCCCCCAGAACCAAGAATCGGGACTCGGAACTCAGAACTTGGGCATATCGATGATGATGGACAGGCCAGCCCCGGTACCCAAAGGCAGTCCCAGATCCACTTGGGCCCATCGACAGGCCCTGTTCTTGCCCTACAGGCACACTGGCCCGCAACAGATGGTGCTCGAGAAATAAAACCATCATCGGCACAAAAGAAATGGGCGTAAATTGATATTTATGCCCGTGTCAATAAAGTTGTTTTCGGTGATGGACAGCCAAAAATCTCTTTAGAATTTTGTAATGAGGTGAATGGACGAAAAGTAACGAAAATGTATTTCTATAAAACAATCAAAAAAAAGGAAACTAATGAAATTATGATATTTATAAGTTATTTAAAAAATAAGTTTTTAAAAAATAATTTTTAAGAACAACAAAAAAACCCTAATTGACTTAATTTGTAATTAATTCAATAGCTCACTTATCTCTATATAGTTTTATCTCCAATTAATATATATGATATTTTATATTACACTTTTGATTTATCAAATGTTGTTTTACTAATTTTTTGGATTTATCAACCAAAAACAAGTTCACAATCAATACTCTTTTTGGATATTTCTTGTGTAGTGTTATTAAGAGCTATTAGTAACGTTAATTCTACTCATTATCAAGATTCTCCTAATTCAAATGCTAACACCTGATTACTCTAGTACAAGTTTGAAAGCCAACAATTAATTATTCATTAACCTACATAAATTACAACAAATTCTGCCAAACAAGACTATTAGGCAAAACTGTAATTAGGCATGTTTTTATTTACGTGCAAACTGTAAATTAAAATGGTCTATAAGTAGAATATATTTATTTTTAAAATTTTATTGTAAGTAATAAGTATTTGGGTACTTTTTTTAAATGTAAATATGTAGAACTTGTAAATGAAATTGGTCTTTAGTTAGCAGACATTTATTTCTATAATTTAATTGTAAAAAAATAACAAGAATCCAAAAAAAGTTATTTTACAATCGTATCTCAAGTAAATATTACAAAATCGCTTACGAGCTCGTGTAAAGTAAACAAGGGATCACCATTAAATATGTCATATTTCGTTATCAAGAGAATCCAGTTTACTGGCGGTCTGAAAACCTCGACCCGTTTTCCTCGTTCGTTTCCATTTAAATCGCTTTAGTTTGCGGCACATCAGCTTCAATGTGCAATTCATTTGATTTTCCCTTAACGCTTCAATGCGAATTTCATTTCAATTTCAATTCACTCGTGGGCAATTAGTAAGGCGATGACTTCTCGGGCAGAGCGGTTTTTTTTCGTTGCTGTTTAAATGGAAATCGGAGGAGTGTGAGCTGGAGCTAGGAGTAGAAGTAGGAGTACGAGTTTGTGGAGCTGTGTACCCACTCCCATTTTCCATTTTCCCCCACTACCAATCGGATTGCAAGTTGCCAAACACGTTTGCCGGGCATTAGAATAGCTCCACTCGGAGTCAACGAACTCGCAGCTGTACGAGTTGTTTTTTATACAATATCCCAGCTAGAAGAACCAAGAAGGAAGTCGTGAGCCTCGAGAGCCTCTGAACTGCTGAACAACTGGCAATAGAAAAACAACGGAGTCAACAGCCTTCGGCAAATCCAGTTGGGAGCCGCGAGTTGCGAGTTGCTAGCTGCTAGCTGCTAGTTGCAAGTTGCAGACAGCAACATCGGCGATCAGCAACCAGCAACAGGTCTAGTCCTGCTCCGATCAACAGCAACTATAGCCACTTTAACTTTAACAACCGATGTGGATGAGGAGCTGCTCCTCCTCTTGGCTCGAAATGGGCGTGCAACAAGCCTGGGCCCCCAATAACTGGTTTTCCTAGATAGATATAGACAGATAACACCGGCTAGAAAGTCGCTGCCCGGCTCCAGGTCTCCCAGTTTCCAAGTTTCCCAGTTTCCAAGTCGCAACTGCAACAGCATCCTGCAACCAGTTTACGTACAGTTCGCGTCCGTGTTATTACAGTCCCAAGTACATGGAGTAATTGCATGGACCATGGAGCAGGCCTGACCCCAGTCTTAGTCTTCAGTCTTCAGTCCGCTGTACTCAGTCCCCAGTCCCCGTGATGACCAAGCTGATGATGGGGATCGCTGTTGGGATGGGGCTGCACCGGAACAAATCAAAATTGATTTACTTGTTTTTAAACAGAAAGCTAAACTAATGGTAAAGGAAACAACGCCTATAGAAATACTATTATTAAGATTACCTTTTATTCAGACATCATAAAATGTATTCTATAAAGAAAGGATTTTCAAAAAGCTTTGTTTTATTCAAAGTATTTTTATTTAAACAAAGAATTTTGGAAATATTATTATAATGAGTTTATTTTTCTTTTCAATCTTACATTATTCATTACTTTACTAATAGTAATCCAATTGGTTACTTTTTGGTTCAATAAATATACAATTTTTAAATTATTTTTTTGATTTTCTATACCAAATTACGTATGTATGATCTTTTTTCTCTCCGTGAGGTTTTATAGTATGATGCTAGAGCTGCTGCATCTGCGCATCGGGCAATGAACTGCTGGAAAGACAATAGGAGCAGGTCCATAACAGCCAAGCCCTGATCTCGGACAGGGTCCCAATCTATAGCTTTGGCTGCTTATGCTCGATGCTGCTGCTGTTGTGTTGTTTTGCTAAATTGGAAATAATTGCCCCGAGGCAGCGGGCAGAATTGCACGTGTGCACTTGTCAGGGGCGATGGCCAAACATAGCTTTAAAGGGGCTATGTACCATTTATATTTTTTCGAAAAGTTTTTCAAAATCTTTTCGGATGTCTACCACAGATTTATCGGGTTACAAACTAAAACAATTGATATCCGTATGGTTTCTTGATTTGTATTTTGTGCATTTGTCAACATTTTAAAGGTTGTTACTTCAAAGCTTTAAAGTTCCAGAACATTGAAAGGACAAGATCAAAAGATCTCAAGGTGAAAATTCGTTCTTAAAATCAAAAACATAAAGATAATTTGAAATAGACAGTGTCGTCTTTTTTAATTTAGGTTTTTAAATATTTTTAAGAGTTGGCGCTAACTTTTGAGTTTGAATGCTTTGATTTTACTGCTAAGAGATACATTTTTTAAGTGGGTTCTGGAAATTCTGGTTCTAGTTTATCAACCTAATGTTGTGATATAAAATGTAAATGTACCTTCTAGAATTCAGGTTTTTTAGGCAAATAAAGTTCAATGTTTGTGGTCAAAATTGAAAGGGAGTGTTCGGAGCCCGAGCCCCCGTTACCCCCTTTTACCATCCGCCCTTGTCAGTTGTTGTTGATGCTTTTGCTGCTGCTGTTATCATTGTCATCGGTAATTCTCGTTGTTGTTGTTGTCCGCTATGACATAAAGTAATTCAAGAGAGTGAGTGGAGCAAGGAGAGCGGATCTGAGCGGAAGATCCGCGTGCGGAGCAAACAGGCGATCGAATCTGCAAAAGCAAACACAATGAGCAACACAAAAAAAAAGCGGAGAGTCGCGGAAAATAATAATAACAATAAAGTCGTACGGCACAATAAAAAAAAGTACAGGAAAGGTTCAACGACATTAGGAGATTAGAGAGCATTCACATGCGACTACGCAGCGCCAGAAACAACAAAAACAACACGTAGGAGAGAGTGGATACCATATGCACATTTAAATATGTAAGTGACGGAGAGAGCAGAAGAGAGGAGAACGAAAAAAGAAACAACAACGACAACGACAAACGCATAGAGCACGAAAACAACAAAAACGAACAGGCAAAACAAAAAAGTCATCGACATCACATGGATTTTTATGTTGATGTTCGATGGGCGGCGACCGGGGGTTAAGTGGGGGGTGGGGGGTAGCCAGGACAGGGGCGGGGAGCAGGGGGCAAAAGGGGGCGGGGAGAGTCAGGGACAGGAACATCCACAACAGCAACAACAACAACAAGGGACCCAGAAACAGAGACAGCGACAGGAAAATGTTTTTCATTGTCTATGCCCGGTTGGAGAAAAACTAAATGCAGCCAGATGGAGCCAAAGTTGGATTGCCGGTGTACTGGAAAAATTATTGGGTACCCAGCTCTATATACACATAAAAAATTATTCGCCCTGAATTTTATAAATTTGCTTCACTGCCGATTTTTTTCTATAGAAAATAATATTTAATATGAAATATATAGCAAATTTCTAAAATTCAGGGCGAATTATTTTTTGAGTGAACTATTTGTTATGATGTAAGACAGATTGTAAAATATTTTAAATTATAACAAGATGGATCAATACAAAATAATAAAATAAAATATAATATGTAAGTGGCAACACAAATTATTTATTATAGATAATCAAGAATTTATGGAAAATTTAAACATTTAATCTCTTTAAATTTCCATTAAAATAGCTTTTAAATAGTTTTATGTATTAAATATCAGCTTAAAATTCTGACTGGTGACCCCGATCATTTGTTTGAATTGGCTAAAATATAAATAAGATCTCTTCAAAATAACTTTCGTAAACGAAAGATTTTTATGTTGATTATTCCATTATATTTTTCTTTAAATTTTGCTGTTTATTCAATTGGAATGATGTAAGGGCCCTATAAAAAGTCTGAAAAATTGGTTAATTGTTTTTTTTTTGTGAACCGATTAAGATCATTGAACTGAGCCGCGAAAGGTTTAATGGGAATATAAATAAAACTGGATCATAAATTTCAGTGCAGGAGTTGGAGTCATTACAGTTGCGGGAGACATGCCCCATGCGTTTGCATAAGCAGCAGCAACAAAAAGACAGAAATAGGAAAGAGCAGAAAGTAGGGGAGTGGGGGTGGAGTGAGGGGGGAAAGTGCACAAAGGCAGCCCATGCAAATGCAGTGCCCCCCACCACCCCCTTCATAACTCTGCTGCACCCCCTTCGACTGCTGCTTCCCATTTTGGCGTGTGTTGCACAAAATGCCTCACTTGGATGCGTCGCTATTTTCAGCCACAAACAGATACAGCTCCACATAAAGATCTCGATCTCGATCCCGATCCAGATCCAACCCCTGCATAGCTGGCAGGGCTAGAAGTCGCCGGCATTTGCTTACACTCAATTTGGATATTTAATTACGAGTGCGGATGGGAAATCTTCAGCTCCATCAGTCGCCTGGTGGTCGTCAATAAAAAAAGTTTGAAGTAGAAAGGGAAAAACACGTAGTGCCGACATTTGAATACCTTTTTACCGAACGAATTTGGGGTTTATGCTCAAAAAAAAAATCACAAACTTACTAAAAGAATTAGAAATAAAAGATTTTTTAAAATAACTTTTTTTTTTCTATAAAACTCTTAAATTCTATAAATATTTTACCCGGATTGGTTTTAGTTATACAAAAAAATCTGTTTAAATATACCATCGCATTATAACATTTCTCATAAATCTATCTCTCATTTAAACCGCATACCCAATATACCCAATATACCCACAACCAAAACCAGAAAAGGGTTACAACCCAAGTGCAGCGAGGCTGTTCGATTTGATTAGGTTTTCAAAAATCAATTCTCCAAAAGGCAACGGAATTTATTTGTTTTGCCGCCTGAGTGAGAAAATAAACATGAAGCATCCCAGTATCAGACGAGAGTCTTGGCCATAAACTCGATGAATAGTGGCGATAAGGGGGTGAGTAAAGGGCTCGGAGTGCGGAACCTGATCCCTGGGACTTTCTTTCTTTCCAACCATCCAAGCGTCTGTCTCGCCTTTGTTTGTTATCACTTGAAGTTTGAGCAGTTTTACGAATTGATTAAGGCGGCATTTGTTTACGAGCAACAGGTAAACAGTCAGAGAAATGAGGAGGACAAAGGGAGAAACGGCTGGGAAAGGGGAAAAAAGGGGTCCCCGAGAGCATCAGAGAGGGGGAGAAGTTTCGGGAAGCCGACAAACTTTCCGTTTAAATGCTTTTACAGTTGAATTGCAAGCATGTTCTGAGCGGCTGTTTTACCAGGTACCTGGTACTTGAAGGCTTCAATGGGTATATTGGATATCGTAGACTGACACATGATGTGTTTTTACCATTAAAAAACAAGATGAGAACGCTAAAGTCGAGTTGGTGTCCCGACTATCTATACCGTCACTCGGCTAAAGGGAGTGCGAGGGAGATGGAGATATAGACTTTAATCAGCTACAACTTTTTAACTAATGGTCCGATTTAAAAATATCTTCTACATATTCGATAGGTATTGATAAATACACATAAAACTGCATTTTTACTTTTCCGAAATGTTTGAATTTTGAAAATCGTTTACTAACTATTGTGGGCAGTTAGAGGGGGCGTGGCACTACATACAATATACCCTTTTACTCTACGAGTAACGGGTATAATAAACATAGAAACTATAGAAACTTTCGGTGTAGAATTTGAGTTACAAAATGTAAACTATGTAATATTGTTGTTTAGAAAGTAATACTACGTTAGTTCGTAGAATTGATAAACTATGTGTTTGTGGTTAGTGAATTATAGTAAACTTGGCAACTATATAGAACAAAAACTAATACGGGGGTGTCACAGAAATCTCTTCCAACCAAATTTCCCCCCAAAAGCAAATCCCGTGTCACAAAAACCGTTTGAAAATCAAGTACACGGTTTTTAAACCAACCGAATAGTAGGCATTGAAGCAAATGTTCCGAAATTAGAGCAAATTTACTCCGAAACTCCTAGAAAACCCTATAGAATCTGTACACCTACGGTTTTGATGGGTTGGTTTCCAAACCAACCGTACCCAAATCCGTAGTCGGTTTCTGTGACACCCCAGATAAAGATTGAGGATTTTAGATATTTTTCAAAAATATTAAGTTTGTTTTATCAATTTCTTAATTTCTATATTATAGTAATATCTGAATATTGGTCCTGTGTAAAGGGTATCTCTTGATACAAAAAGGCTGTCTTTAGCATTATTGGGATTGCTTGTTCTTTGAGTAATATTCTGTATTTCATTTGACGACTTCGCAATCTTCTACGTCCCCGCTTTAGTTCTGTGCTGATTAACCAAAGCATGACGGCTAACTGGCGAGGCCAGCCCAGAACACCTGACAATTTGTTAATGAGAGCAACATCAGCAGGGCTCAAAGGCGGCAGGAAGCCAGGCGATAAAGCCAAACCAAACCGAACCGAAAAAAAGGCGAGAATGATCCAAAAAACGAGGAGGCAAGCAATGGAAGCAAAGCAAGCGCAACGGATGACGGATGTCCTGCAGCGGGGAGTAATGGCCCAAACGAGTCAGAACAAAACGGAACGGAGAACGTAACTAACTGCAGTAAAAATGTAAATAATGCAAAACATTTTCTCACCGCGTTTCGCTGCGCCGCACTTTTCAGGCTTCCCCACAATTCGCAATATATCTTTTTTTTCGTTATTTCTTGTTCTTTTTTTCACCTCGATAAACCCCTCTCTTTCCGCCGGAAGGGAACTTGTTTCATGGGAAATTAAATGCAAGTGCTATCGGCAGAAGCGAAAAGAACAAATCATGTGAGAGATCTGCGGAGCTTTCTAATTGCGATGACAGTCAAAACATGCAGCAGCTGTGAGATACCAGATACCAGATACACGATACCAGATACAAAATGGATAGATGGATGGATGGATGGATAGCTGTCCAGGTTCAGGACACAACATATGGACGCAGAAACTGAGATGACCTTTTTTCCAATAATAAATGGATATGCATATATATCCCTGTAGCGTCTGCTGGTGTGTGCACTTCCCCCTGCCCAACCCATTTGTAGTGAAATTTAATCAAGCGTTTAATGCCAAGGTGGAACGTCCAGGGAACATAATACACAGGCCATGAGGAGTGATCATAAGGGAGGAGAGGCTGCACTCAGCGAAATGAAAGAGTATAAAATGTATTTCATAGCCGAGCTATTTCGAAAATCTCCATAATTCGAACTGTTTTAGAGGTTTTAGTTATGGAAGTTCGACTGTACATACATCAAAACTTATTTAAATTTACCATCGAAAAATCAAATAGCTTTTTTATCGTACTATAATTTACAAGTTTAACATCTCCAAGGAATTAAACATTGAATTACCCATTAACGATCTGTAAATCACCTTATAAGCTTCTTCTATTTTCCTGTTATATCAAAATATGTATAGCCTATAAGTAAACTTTTAATATTTTGTTTTTCTCTTTAGTTACAATCAACAAACTATGAATGTAAACATTTAATAAACAAATTAACCAGCTGACGTGTGTAATTTAGATACATGCACAATACCCCTTTGCTAATAAAGCGTTAACAACATGGTTAAATATGTGTATAGATATTTGATGGTTTATAATAAGTGATGATCTTCTCACTGCATTTTATTATAGCCGTGCATTTCGGAATTTATTATTAGCTATTTAATCTCACTTACTTGATGGTAAAGTTATAATATTGAACAAATACATGGTAAAAACATTTGAAACATATATATATATTATTACTTATTCATGACCTATGATATATTAAGACCATATTTAAGATTACATAAAATATTTTCGACAGTGCATTGAGGGTGGATGAGGGGCTTGGCCCGAGTGAGGGCGTTTTTAGTGATGCTGAACCGGGTCCTACTGGGTTGGGTCGGTTTGGTTTGGTCGGGTTTTCTGACTGCTTGATGTGCCTGTCATATGTCAGTCTGTCTCTTCTTCTTGTCCTCTCACCTACGACGCTGGTTAATGACATTTTGCAGTTAATTGCTGCCGCTGCTGCTGCTGCTCCTGCCATATGGGCCATGGTCACGGCTTGGTCCGAGTTTGGGATCGAATCCGAGATCGGGTGCCTGGAGTTTAGCAGTATGGTAAACGAATATGCGTCTGTATGCTGCGAGATGCATTTCCAGGCAATGTAATTTGACTACATTAACTGAATATGCCATAACATGATCAGGCGAAAAGAGAAAGGCCCAAAGGGGCTGGGGAGTCGCCGGGAGTGAGGGAGTGTTTCGACCTCTAATGATGCTGTGTCAGTGCCTAATCCATCCATCAGACTCAATGCCAAGTACAGTTTCGGAGGACTGACAAAGGGAGTGCTTGAACACAGAACCTTTTAGTTTTTCTTAACTTATTCGAAGAAAAAGAAAATCCTATTGGAATCTTAGATTTTATCGATCTAATTTTCTTTCAGTAAGAAATTGGATTTGTTATCGGTTAATGTCAATGAAATAATCTTTACGATAATAATTTTCTTTAACATCAACTTACTTTGATTCCTCTATAGGAATCAGCTATCTTTTGATTGCCTTACAAATTCAACTGACATTATCGGATCAGTTTAACTTCATGTTACTATTGTGAAGAATTCTCTGATTGTCTTTATCTCTTTGGTAATATCACTATGCTAACAACTCAAGACATAACTCAGTTAATGGGTAAGCTAATTCCTTTTACTCGTTTTTCTATAAATATCCAACTATCTTGGACATGAATATTTGATTGTAAGATTGTTGTAGTTTAATATTTTTTTAATAGGTGATGAAATAAATAGATATTTATATCATCCTCACTGTATTTGCCCATTTAACATGCTCAAATCTGACATTTCTGATTGCCGCACAATATCAGCTGTCATTATCGGATCATTTGGATGGCAGGCTACTATTGTTGAGGATCCCCCAGTCTTTTCTTATCTTTTTTGGCGCGCACTTTTCCCCGGGGCCAGGCAGCAGGTAATATCCTAGAGACAACAACAAACAGGAATCAGATCCAAGTAGGCAGGTACATGCAGAAGGAGAGGGGAGAGTTCTGGGCGAGGGACGTAGGCGTAGGACGTCGGTCGTAGGACGTAGGACCGCAGCGTAACCGGCAATATATATTGGCAGCAAACCAGTTTTTATAATGTCAATTCGAATCCTACACGTTCATGTCCATCCACACGCATTAAGCGCGACAGTCGCAAGTCCAAATGATGACGATCACCGGCGACAGAGAACGAGGATCGGCGACGGGAAAGAGACGGATATATCGAGGGAGAAAGAGACGGTTGGGGGTTTGGTTAGGGAACTGCGAAAGGTACGGGGACCATCGTTGGCGTTGAATTTGATTTTGATTTCACCTGAGTGGCTGAGCCTTTTTTCCCTGCCCTTTTGTTGTTCCTCTTTTGTCGAGTTTATTTTTGTTTTTTACTTCTGCTCCGCTTGCCGGGTTCCTTTTTGTGTAGTATTTTTTTATTGTCAACCAACGCAGCAAACAAATGCAAAGCAACGACCTACGACTTCTTAACGTGAGTTGTGTATTGTCCCTTATTTTTGTCCTTTTTTGTTTAGGTACAGTGGTTATTGGATAATGATTTTAAAATTAAAATATTACTTTAAAAGCTCAGAGTACTTAGAAAGGCTTTAAAATATATTTATAATATATTAAAGCTCTATAATCTATTGAATTTTTTAAATTATACTAAAATTTTTTAAATAAGCAGGTTCTTAAAAATAAAATTCCTAAGAATAAAATATCTTCGTTTGAGGCAAGAAAGTTATTTTAACGTAAGGATAAGGACTAATGGGAACTATAGTTATAAGTGCATATTTTAAAATATGATATTATTTTAGAAACCAATCTTTTATTTTTGCATAAATCTTTTATGACTTTGTAAATAGGTTTCGAAATGGGTAAAACTTTCCAAGTGACCACTGTTGCTACTGCTGCTCATTAACACTTGTTGTTTTCTTTTTTTGCTGCCCATCTTGAAATGGTTGTTGTTGCTCATCCTTTTCCAGTTGGGTTTGTAGTAATATTGCCATATTGAGTTCATTTTCATCAGCTCTTTCTTCATCTGGCTGATGTTTTTGTGTTTGTTGGCCTGTTGTTTCTGTTCTACCTTATCTTTATGTTGTTGCAGTTCGTTCTGCGGTGGTTGTTGTTGTTCGAGGTTTTGTAATTGATGATGTTTATGTTTGAGTATTGGCCCCTGTCCCCACCCCCACCCCTTTTTCGGAGCTGATTTAAAGATTACGCACCTACGGGTTTCTTCTTTATTTTCCTTCCTTCAGCTCAGGGAGTGTGTGTGTGGGTTTTCCTTGACTTCGGTTGAGGAACTCCTGTGTGTGCCCGGCATATTAATGCCAAGATCTTAATTTATTCTAATGGGTTTATCAAATGCTATGGGGTAATAATAATAATAATAGATAAAGTTGAATGGCGCGCAAAGAGAGGTAATGGGAATAATATGGTAATATTCAATGGGTTGCGAACGAGCATAGCGATAAAGCAAGTTGATAAAGGTTCCTTACTGGAAATCGCTTCCCAAGCACTCGAATGGTTTATTTCTGATAAGCAAATCGCGTATTGGTCAGAAAGAAAAGGTCTACAGACAAGTTGGTGAAGGCTTAGAGATATCACATAACTTGTACAACTGAAAAATGTTCGAATTTCGTATGTGCAATATAATACAACCCACAATAACGTTATGCACTTGCGTACCGCGTAAATATTTGCGGTCTTCACTCAAGCGGAAACAATTTAGTGTGCAATGAATTATCTTACTTTAAGGCAAATTTATCAACCATGCAGTAGGTATTTATCAAAGGAAAACAAGTGCTCTTTGCAGATAAGTCAAACAAATAAAAGGCTATACAAAACATTCCCAAAGAGAAAGGAACAGGTAAACATGTGTACGTACTTTGTGTTTTATTACAAGTTTTTTTTTCTCCCAAAAACGCAATCAAAAAAATGAATATTGATAAAATTACGATGTATATAATATACTATATATATAGTCCTCTCACTTTCAATATAAAGCTTCTCTATTCTATTAGAAGTCTAAAGTTGTTAAAATAAGATAACACCTACATATAAATTCACGCAATTTAATAAATAATTAAAAAAAAAACCATTTGACATTAGAGGTTATGAGATATATATGAGTTTCTAATTGCATTTATTCAATATTTAAGAATTATATATTTGTCCACCTTTAATCACTTTTCAAATATTGGCGCGTCTCTTAAACAGACCGAATTGTATATTTAAATAAACGACAAACAAGTTTAAAATCCGATAAATTTCGGTATTTTTTCAGCTGGAACCAGTAGATTAATTCAAATTAACTTTGTTGAATAAAAACTTGACTCAAAACGGATAGTTATTATAGGTCTTAATGTAAAACAGGGACCGAAAATAACTGTTATTGTAATTTTTTCTTACAATAAAAATCGTTCACATAGAAAGAGTCCGAAATAATTAGTAAATACAGCAATATTTTTGTTAGCCATTTACATATCCGCATTGATTTTTATATTTTTATTATAAAACCTAAAAAATAGCTGTTATTTGTTGAGCTTTATAATAAATATAACTTAGTTAAAATTTTATAAAAAAAAAACGGCGCATATTGTATAACTATATTTTTTTTAAATTTATTTTACTTACCGAATCGCCAAAAATTAACTTTCTGTTTTATTTTTGATCGGAATATGATTTTTAAAATGTAACTAATTTGTGAATAAAATAGTTTAGCATAATAAATTTATCTGGTGCACAGAATTAGTTCTTAGATCCACAACTGTTCATTTCATAGGCCTTGCAGCCCTGGAATTCAAATTCCCTGCGAACCGGTTCAGTTGCAACCGGTTCTTCGCCAATCAGAAACGTAAAGTCATTTAACGTAAGTCTCCTAACGTAACGTAATTCCTCACGGGCCGGATGCTATCGAAAGTGCCATGGATGTTTTTGCATCTCTAATTCCAATCAATTCCTCACGGGCCGTGTTTGTTTTAAGTTAAAACTAGTAAATTACCAATGCAATCAACTTGCCAGCCGATTTGGAGTGCGGACCTTGACAATCGAGTGCTAAAGCCATCCGGGAAGATGCCGAAAAGCTGCGGGCGTTGAAAAATCGCTGTGAATCGGTGGGTTTTCGTACATAAAAATATATGCGAAATGTTCGAGTGTGTGCCTGTGTGAGTGTCTGTGTGGGTGAGGGGGCGGTGTGTGGCTGATGAGGGGGCGTGGACGAGAGGATGCTGGAACATGAGCAATGCAAATCTCTTAGACAAAGAATCAATTTGCCAATTGTGAGGCCCTCGAGAGTCTCGACAAGTCCTATTCTTATAGGGTAAATGCATATATCGTGTGTTCTCAGGGGTGGGGTTTCGGGGGGGTGGTAAGGTCGTGTGGAAAGTGTCAAGGCATTTTACAACGGCAGCACACACGAGCAAGGTAAAACCCTCGAGCCCGAATACTAAAACCGAGCCAAAAACACCGCGCCCCATGCGCAGCTTTGCATTAAACATGACTCCAAAAGTCCTTCCCGGGAATCCCCCATATGCCCCGTCCCGCTCGCACCTTAACCCTCGACTTTTCGTGTGTGCATCGTAAATTGTTGCACATTTAAATATTCATGCAGCCCGGGCAGAAAGCATAGCTTATATTTTTTACGATTACAATTTTGGTACTTTACACGAATTTCGCACTGCGCCTGCGCCCTTAAATATTCCACATCTCGTCCTCTCTCTCTCCCTCTCTCTTTCTCTCTCGCTTTCTCCTTTCGGATTTTTGGAGTGCCATCAAAGTTTTCGAAAGTGTGTTCAAGTGCTGGACCAAAAGGCATAATAATAGTATGACCAAGACAATGGAAGCCTCTGTCTCTGTCGCACCTTCCCCGTAACCCCCCTGGAACCCTCCTGAACCATCCCTAACACCCCAAAGGGCACATTTTGCAGGCCCTGTTGGCTTGTTTACCTTTTCGACTGGCCATCATTTCCGTTGCAAAATTCACTTCGTCCGCAGTGTGGAAACTTCCTTCCTTTTAATGGCATTTTCGACAGCATTTTGTGCATTTGAGGTGTGTGGTGCCGTTCCTGTAGCTGATTGGGGTTTACACCTGATACGAGTGTGATTGACATATCAAAGAAGTCCCCGGCTGACCATTCTCATTTCCGTTGCGACACTCTCGAAAAGTATTATTGATCAGTTCTAACACATCTAACACAATAGCTTATACACGATTTTAAAAATTTAAATATTTCGGAAAAGTAAAAATGCCGTTTTGATGTGCTTATCAATACCTATCGAAATGTTGAAGAAATTTTTTTAATCGGACCATTCGTTAAAAAGTTATGGCTTATCAAAATTTATATATCCATCTCCCTCGCACTCCCTTTAGCCGAGTGACGGGTATTAGATAGTCGGGACACCAACCCGACTATAGCGTTTTCTCTTGTTTAATAACTAAAATATTCAATAATTTTTTAGTTATAATTTAAAATAAATAAAAAATGTTTTTAAAAGGTCTGATATGAAATAAGTTTACCATAGGTATTTTTAATAACATTTTTGGATTATTTCCAAAAATCCTACACATTGTCTAGAGATTTGTGTGACACCTCAGAGTATATAAATTTATTTTACCTTATCTGGTTCTCAGCATTTTCGAAAAAGCATCTTGACAGTTTACTAATTAGACGCCAAATAAATCTGATTAGCGGCCTTCGACTAATGGAAAAACTCACCTTTACCATTCCCACTTCATATTTTTCAGCGCAAAATGCAATTCTAACACCAGCAGCAACAACAGCAAAAACAACCCAAGAACAACAACAACGAAGCAACGACACCAACAAAAAAAACCATAATAACAACAAATCATCAGAAGAAACCGAGAAAAAACGTTCAAAGTTTTGGAGTTGCTCACTGGCCGCTTAGTTTTTTGTTTATTTTTTATGTTCGTTTTTGGAGGGCAGTAGGCGACGGGAAATAGAGGCAAAAAGGAAAGAAGCGCCGGGCACGGAAAACGGAAAACAGGACACAACTCATCAATATTCGAAAAAGCAATTGAGTCGAGGCATCAATTCATCAATTATTCAAAATGACCGAAGACGAAATTCTCTTTGACGACGTCTACGAACTGTGCGAGGTCATTGGCAAGTAAGTTTCGCCCCTCCGGCTATATCTTCGCCCGATTCTGCCGCTGACAGCTGGCATCCATGGCCATTATCTCATTATGTATTATGTATCCGCCCCGTACACCCATCGCCACCCACACGCAGTAAATCATCCAACTATTGGCCAGGGACCGGAGTTCAGTTCGCTCCCTCCGTCCTCATAAAAAACTTTCCCAACGCCGGGCCAACTTTTGCATTATTCAAAAATGTATGGCCAAACATTTTCTGTGTTAGTTACTTTTCCTGTGATCATCATAGTTTAGCTCCAAGTCCATTCACCAAGTTGTCACCATTTTTAAATGGAACTTTGTTGAATTTAGTTTCGATGGCAAAGTATTTCCATGATGTTGCAAATGTGCCATTAACAAAATTGTAGAGTTTATTCAGCAAACTGTGCAGCTCATTTTTCCCTTTTTTGATCATACACTTACATTTTATTATCTATAATGTTGTTTTTTTTGAATAAGCTTGGTGACATCATATCAAACACAATTCATTAAAAGCCAGTCACCCTTATAAAACAATAATTGTTAGTTAATATAAAGACGAATATTTTTCTTTAGAAATGAAAATGAAAATAAGAATGTTAATATCTTATTATCCTTAAAAAAGAATTTTTCATACATATGTAAAGCTTAAATTTAATCTACAAAAAGAAGAGTTAAAATTGTTTTTCTTTATATCAAGAACATTGTTTGCTCTTAGTTTCCTCGCAGTATAGAAATATTTTGGTTTCGTCGAAGTAAAATAAAATTTTATTCGCCCCCATTTAGACACAATCAACTTCCAATTGAAGTTTAATCCGAATTTACTTTCTCCCCGCCACCAAAATTCTTTTTGCAGAGGACCTTTCTCCATTGTGAGGCGATGCATACACAGGGAGTCCAATCAGCAGTTTGCTGTCAAAATCGTTGATGTGGCCAAGTTCACAGCGAGTCCTGGACTGAGCACAGCGGGTGAGCATTTTATATACAAAATATACATATATATATATTCACTTTTATTCTTGACGGCGGAATGAGACGACCTTGTTCGATTTGGCCCCAGGCTACCGACTACCGACTACCGACTACCGCTACCAACTCCCGGCTCCAGTGCTGTGTGAATAAATTATAATTAAGCTGCTCAATTATTCAAAATTATGCCGCTGCCACACGTGTAGCACGCCCCCAGGGCTGCCCGTTTGCAAGCCCAAGACGCCAATTAAAAAGAAATTGCTCAAGTGCAAGGGCGCCAGGACCTGAACCTGAATCAGGACATGGACGTGGCCGTGGACGAAGACGGAGATGGAGAGGAGGAGCAGCCATCCGGCCATTGACTAAATGATACATGGCAGGCACATAAGTCAGCGCTAAGTCCATTAGTGCCACTGCCAGCTGGTGTAGTGGGTGGTCGGTAGGGTGGCATTCCCTCCATCTAATGTCAACTAATTGCCGCTGTTTTCCCCGCCCCACTTTCATCCCCATGCCAACCTTCTCCTTCTTGCAGATCTGAAGCGCGAGGCCACAATATGTCACATGTTGAAGCATCCGCACATTGTCGAGCTGCTGGAGACCTACAGCTCCGAGGGAATGCTCTACATGGTCTTCGAGTTGTAAGTTGTCAGGTTCTCGGTGGGCCATCCTCCTGCCCATCCCTAATATCCTTTCGCTTTGCACTCTCTCTTGCAGCATGGAGGGCTCCGACTTGTGCTTCGAGGTTGTGCGGCGTGCTGTTGCCGGTTTTGTCTACAGCGAGGCGGTTGCCTGGTGAGAATCGGGAGAAATTCCTACAATCTGCGCTTGTTTTGGTCAAAGGGAATAAATTATTAATTATAATTAATTAAAGGAAATGCCCGGACAGTAATTCCATTTCAACAAACGTAATTATTTCGTCTATTTACGAACAGTCCTTTGAGAGATTAACAATTCGAGAGTCTTTTGTATATTATACATTGGTACTACGCCAATTAAAAGAGTGCTTAAAAATAAATCTAAATGTAAATGAATTTGTTTTCCTATTATCTATTCATATGGATTCCATATAGCCGTAGTCCCAATAAAAATAGAAGCCAAAACAAACGCTAATCAAATTAATTGAAGAACCCAACTTATTAACCCCTTATTAACTCCCTTCCAGTCACTATATGCGCCAGATCCTGGAGGCGCTGCGCTATTGTCACGAGAACGACATCCTGCACAGGGACGTTCGTCCCGCCTGCGCCCTTCTCGCCACCGTCGACAACTCGGCGCCCGTGAAACTGGGCGGCTTCGGATCGGCCATCCAGTTGCCCGGCACCCGGGAAACCATAGAAACACACGGACGCGTCGGATGTCCGCATTACATGGCGCCGGAGGTGGTGACCAGGCGGCTTTACGGCAAGGGCTGCGATGTTTGGGGTGCCGGAGTAATGCTGCACGTCCTGCTCTCCGGCCGGTTGCCCTTTTTGGGCTCTGGAGTGCGGTTGCAGCAGTCAATAGCTCGCGGTCGGTTATCGGTGAGTGGATCATAGGAATATATATATATAATATATAGAGCACAAATCAGAAAAATAAAACCAAAGCGAACAAAATAAATTAATTTTTTTTCCTAAGGCTCCTTGCATTTTGAAGTGAACTTTTAATTCATAGTACCATTTATTTTTTCCAGTTTGAGGCACCCGAGTGGAAGTCAATCTCGGCGAACGCCAAGGATCTAGTCATGAAAATGCTGGCCGCAAATCCCCATCACAGACTCTCCATCACCGAGGTGCTCGACCATCCGTGGATTCGGGATCGGGATAAACTACAGCGCACTCACCTGGCGGACACGGTGGAGGAATTGAAGCGCTACAATGCTCGGCGCAAGCTCAAAGGTGCTGTCCAGGCCATCGCAGGAGGCACCAACATGGATCCGCTCTACGCCACCGATGCGGACAGTCAGTATTTACTTATTCTAAGACTATTACGAATAGATTTCAAAGATTCAGATATCATTTATTTCTATAAAAAATTCTATACAGATACAATTTGTTTCCATCGTTTTTAAATATTGAAGTAGTTCCTAAAATGATTTTTTTTCTGTGGCGCAATAAATAACGCCTGGCAGGAGTTTATTATTTTATGAAATTGTAAAGTAAATTTGTATCAAAACGGAAATAGGTTTAAAAATTCATGTTTCATTATAAACAAAACAAATTTATAATAAGGCATTATGTAAAGTTACAAAGGAATTAATGGTATATCACAAAATATGTAGAGAACAACTTGAGAAACTTGCAGTATCTCAAGGAGAAAACTTGCAAGGAGACCTTCAAACTAATGTTGATAATGTAAATCGAAATTGAAATACTAAGCATTGTAAAACTTAAATATAGATTTGTATTTTAAGTTTTAAAATAGTCACAACTTTTAAACATCTGGCAGTATTCAGCCAAGATATTGTATTCAATTATGTTACAACCCCTTCTTATAAATGTTCTTGCATTATTGCAGTGCCAATAGCTGGTGCCACGGACGAGTGGGCCGACGAGGAGGCGGGCATCGAGGCGGTGCAGCGCATCCTGGACTGCCTGGATGACATCTACTCGCTGCAGGACGCGCACGTTGACTCCGATGTGCTGGGGGACATGCTGCGCGACAACAGGCTGCACCAATTTCTGCAGCTGTTCGACCGGATCGCGGCGACAGTGGTGACCAGCAATGGACGGGCACCGGCGGCCGAGGCCGTCGGACGTTGTCGCGATGTCCTGGAGCTGCTCTCATCGACGGCCGGCGGCAACTCGCTGGGCGGCAAGTATGCCAAGGACGAGCTGCTGCAGCTCCTGGCCGCCCCCCACATGCAGGTGAGTGAGGCGGGAAGCGCCTTCCCACTGTTTACTCTTACTCTGTTGGGCATTTTGTGGCAAGCTTTATTTCGCAATAATCTGGCAATCACAGGGCTTTCGGGTTCTTTGTCCGCCTCTGTGGTCATATCAATCTGTGGTCCACTCGAGTCGCCCAATTCGCTTTGGCTTAAGCTTAAACAAATTTGAAATGTATTTAGTGCGGGCAAACAAGCTGGCGCAGGAGTAAGAGCCTGGGGCAGAGCCGTCACTCGCAGGACTCGGTCGCAGACAGAGTAACTAATCCTTTGCTTAAACAGAGACTCATACCGGCACACAATGCTGTACATGCACATAAATACACCAGGAAAAATAAGGATTATTGTTAATTAAATAAGTATATTATGACTGATAAAAAAAATTCTTATATACAATAAACCTTTAACTACTTTTAAGATCCCAATAATGTCATAATTTTCTCTGACAACTTGAACAATCATTTATTGAGCGTAACTGCAAAATGGTTGGAAAAAATAAATACTAAGAGCTTACTTTTTTTTTAAGAGAAATCAATAAAAACCTTTTGTTACTAAATGTTATTATAACAAGAGAGAATGCTTGTAACTAAACACAATAAAAATGCATATTTACTTTTCCGAAATATTTAAATTTAAATATTTAATTTTAAGTTTAAATATTTAAATAAGGGGTATAAAAATCTATGGACTTTCTTCCCATAGAGATCTCTGTAATCTGCTCTTGGGGAAAAATAAGTTGATACTTGATTCAAGGCTCAAAAATGCATACATATCATATATAAAATGGCGAAATAAAAAGAGGACCGAAATTTATAATATTTTTCCCAGTGTAAGCACATACTGTAGCTAATGCAACCAAATACAAACAATTTAATCAGAATAAACCAAAATGAATTTCGGACGTAGTCAGTCCACAGCAACAACAGCTAAAGCAACAGAATCAGAAGCGGAATGCGAATGGGAAAGAGGAGAGAGCAGGATAAAACAGGAGGTGGGGCAACAACATCCGCACCCCGGGCTCCGGGGCTCAGTTCCCATTTTCCCGCTTTTTGCGCTGAAAAGTATGCTACGAGTACACGGCTCAAGTGCCATCGTCGTTCCGACTACGTCGGCATATGGCCATCCGCCATCCGCCTTCACTCCTTTGCTCCTCCACTCGCCCACTTCACTCGGCAGCTGCGAAAGGGGCACAAAAACATTTAACGATAGCGAACAAAAAATAAATAAGCAAAAACCGGACGGAGGGGGGTTAACTTTTTGTTTTCGACGAAACCTTAAATATCCTTACGGTCGCTATAAGGCCATAAAAGATTATTCCAAGTTCTGTGGGGACTGCAGATTGATTTCAATTGCCGCGTTATTGGATACTAGTAATATGGCTAATGGATGCTGTAACTTCATACAAACTGGTAGCATAAAGAGAGCTTTGGGAAAAGTTTGCAACTGAAGATGGGTTTTACCGAAACATAACATGATATTGAACCGTCATAAAAATAATCTTGCGGGATTCTCTGTGATATTGAAAACCCAGTCATGAATTGGTTTAACTTTGCTGTGCTATTAATTTGTAATAAGGCGGTTAATGGATTGCAGTTGCTGTTCAGTAGCGGTCAAATTTTAACAGGGAAATTCCCTTAATCGTCTCTCATTTGAGCCAGTTTTCTGGACCGCAAGTTATATTTAAAGTACACACAAAAAAAAACTTGGCAAAATCAACTGTTATAATTGTCAAACAGGGCCCAACCACAAAAAATAGTCAATTCTCTAAGTGAATAGTTACTTTCACAACAACAAAAACGCACAATTAGCAAAGACACACGCCTATTTCCTTGACAAAATTGAAATTTTTTTGTGGTAGTGGACTTTTTGACAATTTTTTTTGTGTGTAACTGTAAATTCTCATACTTTTTCAAGATTTTAAAAATACTTAAAATTTATTACATTTTAATCTACCAGTATTTTACCACTTTTTCTTGTCCAACTCCGGATTAAACCGCAATATTCAATGGAGTAACATAACAATGGTTAGTTAGACAAACGATTTCCAATTCAAATGCAAGTACTTCCGAGGGAAAGCCCTCTTTATCAACTTGGCTCTTCAGTTGAGCTGCACTACCCATCAAAGTGGGCTTTAATGTGGCCCAGTCAAAGAACTTGAAAAGGACAACTATGAGGAGTATTTATGTGCGCAAGGATTCATCCTCCCACGAGTATCCAATTATTTGCCAGACTCGGCCTAAGCTCCTCATTGGGTTTACCCCCGCCCGTGTTACCCGTGTCTGTTCTAGGGTATAAAGAATACTTCCTCCCCGAGAAATGTGCGGAGTGGGCGGGACTGGCTGTGTGTGATACGGACGCAATGCTATAACATAACTCTGTGCCATCCACTGTCGTTAATTGCTCCTTGAAGCTGACTACACTTTTTGCGCCGGGGCGTTTGCTGCTGCTTTTCCTGATTTTCCTCTTTTATTTATTTTTGCGCCTCTCGTGGCTCGGACTCGCCTATATCTATCTGTCTGTCTGTGTGTGTCTGTCTTTTTTGTGTGACGCAAGCCCAGTCTCATTTTCATAAATCCGAGCAATCTGCAAAAAAGAAAAAAACAAAAAAAACGAGCCCAAAAGAATGAAAGAAAAGTGGGCAAAAAAAAAATATGAACAACTGCAGGAAAACGCAGGCCAACGATGAAAGCAATGAACGAATGTGTTAATGCTATATACACAGCTCAGCGGGAAGCGTCGAAGGGGGTGGTGGGTGGTTAGGGGGATGCTGTCCAGGGCTGCAGTTCCACCAACAATGCCAATGTCCAAGTGAAAGCTGCAAAAGCTGCTGCTCTCTCCCATTTCCTCTCCCTCCCACTCTCTCTCTCTCTCTCTATCTGCAAATTGCAGCAAACTGCAGTTTGGCCTCTCTTTTTTCTTAAATCTTGCCATCTCTTTTCTTCTGACCCAGTGGGTGGCGACAGTAATGGCAAAGGTACTTTCCTTACTAAGGAAAAAATTGATCCATTTAATAAAAATTAAAGTTCTATCCTCTATATGCAATATTTTTAGTGTATGGCACTCTATAAAGAATAGAACTAAATTATCCACCCAAAACCCAAAACCACACCCCCCACCCCCCCCCCAACAAAAAATCCCCAACCAAAACCCCACACCCGTTATTTTAATTTTTTTTAAATTTCAATTTTATATCTCCTCTTTTTTATTATTTAACTTATTTAATTTATTAAATTTATTTTTATATTTATTTCATTTTCATTTTTTCTTTTATTTTTTCTTCCCCCCCCCTTTCTTTTCATTTTTTTTTTATTACATTATTTTATCTTTTCATTATCTATTCTTAAAATTAAAAATATTTTATTATAATACCACCCCCCTCCTTGATTAAAAATACACTTAATATTTTTTCTATTTTTATTTTTTTTCTTATTTTTTTTATAGTAGTCTTCTCTGGTTTCCAGCTAACTAAGGCATTGTTCTTATGAAAAAGTTTTAAAAATTGACAATTCAATTTTCAATGCAGTTGTTCTTTCGAAACCACTACCCTACATTGAAGTCTCTATCTAGTCTATGATGCCTTTCAAATGTACTTTAGTGGGAGGTATAATTATTCCCGTTACTTGTAGAATATGAACGATGAGATCTCAGAAACATATTCTTGGGTTTCCTACGCAGCGCCAGTTCGTTTCACCCGAGGGCCACACCCCCTCTAACGCCAACAATCACCTTAAAGGACTGGCGCTCACATCTTTAAAGATTTTGGAAAAGTAAAAATGCAATTTTGTTGTGTTTCAAAATACCTATTAAACTTTAGAAGAAATTTTTCAAGTCGGACCATTCATTAAAAAGTTATGATTATAATGGAATTCAAGCAGTGCAAGCAGTCGCTTTGCTGCATGCATATCTCCGTCGCCCTTGTAATTCCATTAGCTGAATAGTCGAAGTTCTTTTTTTATGTAGTATTTTTTTATGTTGGTACACGACCGGAAAAACGCAGTACCTAGCCACAGACCTAGTTAAAAATATACCCGGCTGCTGGCCGGCCATCACTGTTGGCCAAGTTGCAACAACGGAGCACTCGTGATTGACTTAAACAAAAAGCGCGCACCCGAGATTTCAGTTTAGTTTGCGGCGCAGTCGCCGCTGGGGAACGTCGGCGGATTTATTCGCCTCGGATTTATTTGCCACTTGCCCGCTGATGTGTGAAAATGGCGCCTAACGAGGCGCCACTACTCCCCACTCCCCCCACTCTTCCTCCCCGGAGAATCGTGGCCAAAAAACCTTCGTCAAGTTGAGTTCACAGTTTGAGTTTGAGTTTTCGGAGTTTTGCGGCGATTGAGTTTGAGTTCTAGTTCGGAGCCGTGAGTCCATTTCTCAAGAGGGTTGCCGTTGCCCCAACCCGCTTGACCCAATTAACAGGACGCTTACCAGGAGCCGAACCCCCGAACCGGGCTAAAAAAAACAACACCGGAGTGGTTGTGCGTGTGTGTGTGCCTGAGCTTGTGCGTGCGTGAGTGTGCCAATTACGCGCGCGAGTTTCCGCCGTAACCTCCGTCAGCGGGCGACAGCGGCCCACGTGTTTGGCGGCAAAATCCACATGGGAGCAATTGACAAAATGGCAACCGCCAGCCGGATACGTTTAGGGATTGGGAGTGGGATTGGGATAGGAATAGGCAGCCGGATCCGGGACTTGGCTGCTCCCTGGCGCTGGGGACGCGCCGTTGCCCTGCTCATAAATTGGCAGCACAAGAAAATACTGCAGCCCCTGTCGGCCAGCCATAACTCAATTTAAATTCAAATGTGCCATGCCCGAGCAATAACAATAGAGAGCGAACCACACAAAAAAAATACAAATTTAAATTATAAATTGATAAAAGGAGGCCGTTTTTCGAATGGAGCAGACCGAAGGTTCGTGCTGCTGTTGCCGCTGCTGTGAAAATCTATCCGCGGATAGATCCTCGGATCCGTTTACGTATCCGCTGCAGCCCCAGCAGGAGCACCTGGAGATATTCCAGTGGATCGGCCTGGAGACCGCCGAACTGCTGCCCGCATATATAACGCGCTACTACAACAATCTGCACCATCAGGTAAATCAGCTTTTTAAGCGAATTTTGGGTGCTTGGTGCTGGCTGCTCCATCTGGCCAATGCACACTGGAGTTGGCTTTTCATTTGAGTTGCGGCCAAACTTTGATTAAATTTTGTTTACTGTTTTCGTTTGGTCTGCTAGGGAAAATGCCCGCCAAATGTGGGTGGGGGAAAACTAGAAACCACTTTACCCGCATAAAGCGAGGAAAAAGCTGATGATTATGGGGGTGATGGGCTGCTGAACCACTTAATTACTTTTCAATTTAAATCAAATTAATGTTAGGCGGAAGATAAGTAGTTTGAGTATGGGCATTCCTATTGTTAGTTGACTTTATGAGGTAACTTTATCAATATCAATATCCATTTAAGAATGAAATACATTTCTTATAGAAACATTTGATTTTAAACGCAATTTAAACAATTTTGTTATTTATCTAATGATTCATTACTGTTTTAAAGCATTTTTAAATGATTTCCAATCGCTATCTGCGGCAGCCTTGAATATTTCGATTTAAATTTATGGAAAATATTTGCATAACTAAACACTAAACTAATTAAATCCGTGTGCATTAATTAAAATCAATGATTTATGTTAGCTATGATAATTACATACTTACTTTCGGTGCGTGGGAGTTATGGGGTCAACATTTAAATCAAATATTCGTAATGACTAATGCGAACAAAATGTAATTTCAAGAAAAAAACTGCTCGGTTATAAATCTAATTAGAGCTTGTAATCAATAAAATGAATTTTATGAATTTCATTCAGTTTAAAAAAGGAAAATGGTGATGAACTGGTGATAGAAATATATAAATACTTATTATAAGCAACCATAAAATTCTTAATCCCATATAAACTTCAACTTCAATTCCTTCTGGCAAAGAGCATTAAGTGAAACTCTTTTCCACTTGCCATATTGAAATGATATTCCCCAATCGGGAAACTCTCATCCTTAAGTAAGACTTCAAGGGACATAAAACGCTTCGTTTTGCCAGCCTTTGTTTATTGTCCTTTCCCCGGTGGACACTCATTGAATATTGGCCAATTGCAATGGCAAAATCAATTTGCCAAATGGCCAACGAATTTGCATTTTTGTGTGCCACACATGCCCATGTAGCTATGTAGGTATACCTGCTCAGAACTCAGAACCCATCTATACCTATTACCTATACCATTTTGTCTCGATTTCTGGGATGCCATCAGCATTATTACAACGGTCGTTTTACCTTTGACTTGCTTCTGATTTGCACGGAATACGGATACGGATATATACGGATGTGTGTGTTTGTGATGTGGTGTTTGTGCACGTGTTCATCTTCCCCCAAGTGAGTGTGTTAGTTAGTTAGTATGTGTGTGTGAGTGTGGGTTAGTTGACAACTAAACGTGTCAACGAGGCTAAGCAAGCAAACTGTCAGGAGCAGTGGTAGTAGTAGTAGTAGTTACAGGACCGAAAGCGGGGAGGATGTCCTGCCTTCTCCACTTCACCTGCCCCACTGACACATTAGGGTTACTCTTTTGGCTGCACAACACACATAAATGTCGCCTGCCACGCCCCTCCGTCCGTTTAGCCCCCAAATTGCAGCTCTGTAACTGCCATCATCCTTGTTATTGTTATTGCCATTGTTGCTGCTGTGTGTTGCAGCCAAATTTGTTGCCACTTCGATGAGATGACAAATTCGTGCCAAATTGCTTTCACTCTTTTGGTGCACTGGGAGAAAAATACATTATGTTTGTTTGGGAAATTAATTTTTGATTTAAAGATATCTTAATCTATTCTATTTGTATTTCTTTCATGTGGATTTCGCACTGAGAACAAAAAATCTTGGTTTAGAAAGAAAATTTGTTATTAAGAAATTGTAGTATTTTGTAATAATTTTTAAAAAATTCAAATAATAAAAAGGATCCCTACTTTATTTAGAATGTCACCTAGTTTGAAACTAGGTCTGAAGAATTCGCGGTCTCATTATGTTGAAGAATTCAAGAATGACTTTATTGGTTAGCGGTTTCAAAATTGTTACCATGGTCATTAATGACTCTTCTTGGTCTGAAGAATTCGCGGTCTCATTTTGTTGAAGAATTCATGTGTATAAGTACATATTGCAACATTTAAAATTCCAATTCCAATTGAGCAACAGATATTTAGGACTTATATATTTTCGATCACCACATAAAAGTTTTTTAATGATTTCTTAGTAACTTAAGTTGACTTTTATTTTTTCAGTCAAAAAATGAATAAAAGTTACGGAGGACTTTTATTTTTTTTGTCAAAAAATAACTGTTATTCTCTGACTTTTATTTTAAATGTCTGAAATAAAAGTTACTTCATGACATAAATAAAAGGTGGTGAATAACGATTAATCGATGACTTTTAAAGTAAAACTTATAACTGTTACGGTCCCTGCTAGTTTTAAAATAACTTTTTATTCTGATTCTTAAAAATTAATTTTCTTTTTTTAATTTTCAAAATAAAATGGACTTTATGTAGGCAATTTTACGCACTTGTCTTTTATGTGACCCCTAGCCTTTTCGCATTTTCCAGTGCACCTGTGACCCTTGCGCACCCTTTTAGCCCCTCGTGATTCCATTTTCCATTGGCGTGTTGCAGCGCACAAAACGTTGGCGACAGCAGCAAGTTAATAGTTTATGGCCAGGATGCGATTACACGAGCTCCATTTTCCGAATGGGCCTTGACCTACACTGCCTGCGATTCAACGATGCAACTTGGACCTTGGGCAAAATGAATTCGGACTGAAAATCACTTGACATAACGCTGGTGGGTGGCAGTTTGGCTTTGCCGAGGTGCCGAGTTCCCAGTTCCGAGTTCCGAGGTGCAAGCTGTCAGATAGTGGGAGGTGCTTTATTTTGCATTAATTAAAAAGCCCGTTATGCAGCGCGTTAAGCTCGTGTGATGGCTGCTGTTCTCCTCGTCCTTGCAAATCAATCGATTGTCTGAATTGCTTTCTTTGCACATCGAGTCTGCACACGTTTAATGCCCTGTGAATATTAACAGATTTTTGTATCCCAACATGTCATTATAAATAAAACGTTAAAATGATGGGACATTTATATTATATAACATAGATTTAAATGATCCTAATTTGATGCTTTTCTGATGACAAACAAATCAAGGCTATCAAATTTCTTTTTAAAACATTAATATTTCGTGAAAACTTTTGGTTCGAGCCGCCTCCTTGGAAACAATCGTCCTGAAAGGGTATTCCAATTTTCGATCTCGCAGCAAAAGGACTGTGCTCTTGTCCTTTCCACATCGTTTCCCCCCTTGCCAAGCCCACTTTCAGTTGGCCTGCTATTCACAACAAGCGCTCCATAAATATTTGCTGTGCCTCAGCACAGATTCATAACTCATAAAGGGGCTGTCTCTCCGACTGTCTGTCCATTTCCCCCTGTCCTACGTCCTGCGTCCTGCGTCCCTCCTCCTTTTGCCACCCCTCTCTTTCTGTGTTTGCCTGGCCCCAATGGATAGCTGGGGCCTTACCACATGTAATTAGGTTGCGGTTTTCCACCTTCTGCCACTGCTTCGTCTTCCTCTTTTGGCAATGAATCCTTTTGCCACACGCCCGCATCCTCTTTGGCAAGTGTCTGAGTGTCTTCGTGATTGTGTGCCAGGATTTTAGGGTGAGCCGCTTTTGGAGGTAATTGGAAGCCTAGTTTGTTTCGAAAAAGGTGTTTTCGAATGCAGAAATAAATAATCTGAAATAATCTGCAGCCTGGGAATTTTTTAAGATATTTTCTCTACGAAAACTTTTTATTAAAACTTTATTGTAAAAACATTCGACACTTCTAAGATTTATTTCAATGCTCGAGTGAGGAGAAAAAATGTATTAAATATTACCCATACGACACGTAAGTCAGATCAAATGCTCTTATTTCCATAAAAAGCAGGGAATACACTGCGTATGAGTGATAAACTTTAAAAGCATGTATTGTTACGAGTTTTTTATGTCTTATGTCAAAAGGGTTGTTCTTATGACCTTAAATTACAGCTAAAGGCCAGGTCCACCCTGCTGGCCACAATACACCTATTTTGGCCAAGTTTTTTGGCCACCGCTCAGCAATCTGCAGCTGCAGCGCTCTGATGAAATGTTGATGGTCTCTGATGCTGATGCTGCTGGTGATGATGATGATAATAATGGTGATGCAGATTTTGATGATGCTGAGGACGATGATGACGCCAGCGCTGAAGCTGGCAATGATTGGGTTAACGACTACGTGGCGCAGACGTTGTGCCATAAATTACGAATATTTGCACTCTCGCCACGTTACGCGTCAGACAAAAAGGCGGTGGCAGAGCACACTGGCCTAGCTGGCCAATTTGTCGGCTCTAAAACCGATAGCTACCGTTTTGTGGTCATAACTGGGCTTTGATAATGATTTGCAGCGTCTTATGGCTAATCGTGTGTCCACGGTGCGTATGCGTGATATTTGTTAGCGAATGAATTAGAGAAGGATTTTTGAAGTTGTTTGGTGAAAAAGTGCAATTTTCCAAAGATTGTAAATTTTAAACCTGACTAAACAAATTCAATATACAAATAAGAAATCATGAAACGATTTTTGTATGAAGATTGTTATTTTGTCGACTTTAAAATACTTAAAATGGAAAAATTACAATTTTATAACAAACAATTAAAGTCGATCTAATATTTATACTACACTATGCATATTAAATTGCATTAAAAGTGTAATTTAATACTGGTCCGCAATGACTTTGGGCCCACTGTGCAGCAGCGAAATCGTCTGCGATTGCCAATGAGTGAGAAATGTGGCTGCTAGACAGGGACAACTACTGCGCATGTCAGCCATCGCAGTCGCAGTTGGCGTCGCCGTCGGCTTTGCTGCCAGCATCCTGCATCCCACAGCAGATTCAGCAAGCAACGCAGAAGTCAGGCCACCAAGTCGGCGAACACCAGTTGTCTCGCTCGCGCTCAGGAAATTGATTGGGGGGCAGCAGGCTGCATTCAGCTGAGTGCCAGAGGGAGAGGGAGAGAGCAAGGCCAGGCCAGGAGAGAGCAAGGACAAGCAGAGAGCGAGGGAGAGCCAGGACTTCAGCTGGATGCTGGCAGGACTCGAGGATTCAGTCTATAATTGTGCACCTTGCTGACTGGTCCTGTGCCAGTTTAACGCGAGCCCTTGCCTGGACAGCACGGGTATACAACAGTAGCAGCAGCAGCATCCGTAGCAGCAGCAGCATCCGTAGCAGCAGCAGCAGCAGCGAGCAGCGCCCGCAGCAGCAGCAGCACACACACGCACACACAAATGCTGCACACGAAAAAAAATACACCATCGCACACAAACACACACACACACCAGTGAGTTGCCATACGGCGCAGCGAAATGCAAAAAGTAGGAAAAGTCCCGAGAAAAAGTCAAGAAGAGCTAAAGAAAGCGGACAAACTAAAGTTCTGGATAGCCGAAAAAGAAAACGTAAAAACTTTTTAATTACGAGCAGTGCACACTTTCGAAAGTTGCGCGCAAAAAAGTAGGCAACATAAAAAGTGTAAGGGCGAACAGCATTGATTTTCACAAGGAAAATTCCCACACACATTTACGCAAAGGGGAAAAAAGAAGTGTGCGTGGTCGTTCTGGCGACTTTTTCTCGCAGCCTCTCTGGGTTTCCTTCTCTTCCCTCTTTCCTTTTGCATATTGTCCGATCCGGTCAGCTTCTTGGCTTTTTTTTTTGGTAGCGCTCACCCCGCTCCCTCTCGCCGCTCTTGGTGTGT